>OY759168.1:115394868-115482368 GCA_963662145.1 Sturmia bella | reverse complement strand
TGCAAGTGCAAGTGAAAGTAAATTACAGCGTTGACATGTTTTTTTTTAACAATCTATACTTTATACTTCTTTGCTAATTGTGGGTTCATTTGCAAGAAATTTTTCACTTGCAAGTTGGCAAAATGATACAGAGAAAAAACTAGTGGTGCCATGTAGATATTATATTTTAATAAATAACTTGCGAGGAATTATTTGTTATACATGACCATTTTATTTGACCTTTTTCCTTTATAATTATAATTTTTGTTAAATTTCGAGTCCTTGTTTGTTGATTTCATTTTTACTTTCAATATTTCGTTATCCTTTGGAAAATTTTTTCAGAAAAATTAAGAAATCTTATAGTTACTATTTTATCTGAAGAGATAAATTAACGATTAACAAAATTAACGAGATATGGTTTCCATCGATTTGTACTATAAATTTTTTATTTTTATTAGACCTTAATATTTTTTTTTTCTTTTTCAGCCGTCTACATGCCGCCAACCGTCCGCTGATGGTAATCAACTCATCAGTAGACTCGAAAAATCTCCAAAGAATATTTGAAACTCAACTACTTGTACACAAGATTTCCATGAGCAAACTGAGAATCAGAAATATTTAAACAAACTTTTTATACAGAAAACATTTTTTTGCCTGGCAATACTTTTTATTTTCTTCACAACTTCTATACAAGGCGTTAACATCGGTTACTATGATTTGTATTTTTAAAATTATCAAAAATTAAAAGTTTTTAAATATTCAAAAATGAACTTATTTATTTGCCTAAAGACGGCTGAACAAGACAGAAAACATTAAAGGGTATTTATGGACCTGAAATAACTCATTTCAATTGGCTCTCAAAGCAAATTAAATTTTACTTTTCTTTACTTAATTGATATTAATTAAAATAGTGACAAACCAAGGGGTTGAACTTAAGCCTGAAAAAGTAATTTAATATAAATGTATTACAATACGGAAGTTCAATGAAATTAAACTTTTCAGTAAAAATGCAAATAAATAAGTTCATTTTCGAATTTATTATTTCATTTGTGTGAAAGTTATTCGCATAATTCGTTATAAGGGGATTATAGTTTGAATGGCAAAACTTAGCCAACCCAGAAATTTTTGTGTGTTTATTTCCCTTTATATTTTCCTGCTGTGTAAATTGAGGCTTAAGTGTTGCAGTCAAAAACTGCCTGAAATAATACAACAATTGTAATAGATTAGATGACTTTAGATTTAATAAAAGTAACTGGTTATTGTACTTTTTTGTTTCTCTTTTACTTATTTTTAGCCAGCCTTTGTCTGTGCTGTCTGGGATCTGAAAAAGTACTTGTGGTTGTTACCTCCAACCACAATCAGTTATCATGTTCTATGCAGCTTGAATTGCAGTGGCGGTTTTAGTAGTCTTTGATGTTAAACTACATTAAAACGAAATTAGATCTATTTCATTGATAATATTATTATTACAAAATTCTGTTTATTTGCCATGGCGTATGGAGATTTGATTTTTTCTTTTTATTTTAAAATCAAAAATCTTTTCCTTTTTGCCCAAAATTATATGGTGTAGTAAAATGCCAGTCTTTAGTGAAAAAAAGGGAAAACAAGAAGTAGGTCAGCTTTGGATTTAGATATTATTAAAAGTACTTTCTCATGTAGAAATAATATGAATTGTTCAAGGAGCACACATAACCTCAAAATATGCTCTTGTGAAATTAAATGTTGTTGTGTGTTTTTTTTTTCTGGTTTCCAATTTTATTAGTGTTCTTATATGTATGCGTATCAAGATAACTGCATTTGTAGTTATTTGAAATTAAAAATAATGTGAATTGCTCAAGGAGCACACATAACCTCAAAATATACTCTTTTGAAATTAAATGTTTTTGTGTGTTTTTTTCTGGTTTCCAATTTTATTAGTGTTTTTAAATGTATCCATATCAAGATAACTGCATTTGTAGTTATTTCTAGACCTGCATTTGGCCAATTGATTTCCAATTTTCCTTCTTGTCAAAAATTATCTTACATTGCAGAAAATAAAAATAAAATAAATAAAAATAAGAAGTAGGTCAGCTGTGGATTTAGATATTATTAAAAATACTTTCTCACGTAGAAATAATATGAATTGCTCAAAGAGCACACATAACCTCAAAATATGCTCATGTGAAATTGAATATTTTTTGTAGCTTTTCTGCTTTTTATTGTATCCCTGTGTGAATAACTGCGTTTTTAGTTATTTCTAGCCCTACACTTGGCCAACTGAATGTTTTACTTTTGGCCAAAAATTATGTTCCAGTAAAATCCCAGTCTTGTATTGCAAAAAGGAAGCAAAAGATAGAAATAAGTAGTTCAGCTATATTGGAACTAGTTAATATTTGAAGCACTTTCTTATGTAAAACTAATAAGAAACATGTTTGCTCGAGGAGCAAACATAGCCTCAAAATATACTCTGGCAAAATTAAATATTTTTTTAAACTGTTTTCTGTTTTTCACTTTCGTTGATATTATGTATTGTATCCTTTATATGTATAACTGCATTTGTAGTTATTTGTAGCCCGGCACTTGACCAACTGAAACGTTTACAATTAAGTAGGGGTCACGTTATTTGATGGCTAATGTTTTCCCTCAAGATTGCAACTTTAGTGTAATCTAAAGTTTCGAGGACTGAGGAGAATTCCAACTCTCTATATGTACCTTAGGCTCTGGAATTATATAGAAATAAACGTAGAAATATTAATTCAAGCCACATAACAACACTATGCTAAAGTATTCATCAATTCATCAATTCACTTTTCAGTTTTCTTTTTTCCTATATAATTGCCTGGTTACAACACAATCTGTCATTATTTTTATCTTCAATTGATTTTTAAAACATTTCGAAAGAAGACCACAAGAATAGAAGGAATTAAATAAGCGAAATGTATGTGAATGCAAAAAAATATGACTGTTGTTTTATTTCTACAAGTTTACGCTCGAAAAGAAAATGTAGCCAACAAAAGCCATAATAAATATTTCACTTGATCTACATTATATCAAAGCTTTTGACAGATTATATTTGCAGCACAATCCAGCACATTGGCTGCACGTAAGAATTGTGGCACACACACGTTGTTGCATGGGGCGAATAAAAATTGAAAAGTCTTTCAAAACGCAGCAAGAAATGAAAAAGAGAATGAAAAGGGCCGGATATTGACAACAGTTCGATTTGGAGACAGGAAACATCTTGTAAAACTAGCAATAATACATGTTTTCATTTTTTTTGGTAAGAAAAAAAATTAATAAATAAAATAAATGCAATGTAACAAAAATAAACGAAATGGCACAGAGTTAAGACTGGCTTGCTGTTGGTTTTTGTCTTTTTTTTTTTGCTCCAGAGAGAAGACGGCTTGTTGCTTATCGCAGTGACTCTACATGAAAAGGCCACATTTTTACAAGACACTTTTTTTTTTGCTTATTTTTAGTATTTATTTGTAATTTTTTTCCATTTCATTTCGGTGTTCATTTTTTGTGTTTTGTCGTCAATGTTCCAAAAAAAAACATAAAATTGATTACGTGCTTTAGGATTTTATTTTGTTTCAGTCCGTCGTCCAAGACAAGAACTAAACGCAACAAGAACTAAAAAAAAAAAAAATTAGCAAAGAAAAAAAACGTCAGGAGAACAACAACGACGACAAGAACCACAGTGACTTTTTCGACATGCTTAACGCCCCAAAAGGCGACAATGAGATGTCTATTTTCTACAATGAAACTATAATTTTTGGTTGGCCCTTCTTCAAGTATTTAAAATACATAAAGTATGAACAGCAACAGCAGATATGTATGTATATGCTCAACAGCAATAACTGCAGCAGCAACAACAGCGAAGTGTTACAATTTTATTTGCTTATGCGCCCTACTGGAGCTTTAGGGAAATTAAGTTTTGCCAATGGTGAGATCGGAGTGAAGGAGTTACTTTATTCTGTATTTGCCGCTTGTGGAAAATTATCAAGTATTGTGTGTTTCCTAGAAAATAACATTTTTCAAATAGTGGTTTTCGCCCTTAGAAATAGTTTTCAATTTAACGGGTAAACGTAAATAAAACACATATAAAATATTTTTTTCATGATATTTCTTTTTCATTATAAAGTAAATCATTAAGATGACTGACTACCAAGCGAAGTGGTAGTTTTTTGTTTTTTTTGCTGGCATATGCATATTTGAATGTAACACCAACTTGCAACTTTCTATAGCATGCAAATAGTTCGTGGTCAGCCAACAGAAATGCCTATTTCATCATTTACCATATTGCAGCCCAGCAAAAATCTCGTTGCATTGAAAAGCTTCAAATACTTGTAGCTTGTAAGAGACAGTGTTCAAACTCATCGTTTGTTGTAACATGTTGCGTTCCATTATGCGATTGTTGCTGTAAATTCATTTTGTGTAGCAATTGTCACGCCAAGTGAGAAATACAAATTTATGAATGCCCACTTTAAGCCATTGAATTTGTTACGTTTTTGTTTTCTTTGCTTTGCCTTTTTTTGTTTTTGTTTTTGTACGTTTGCCTGTCTTTTGAGGCCTGTGTTATTGTTTTTTGTCTACTGCGGGCCACGTTCAGCCAAACTCATTTCAATGTTTCAAAGATATGAATGCATTTTTGTTTGTTTTTTTTGCTGGCCTGTCTTTTTTGGTTGAACTTACACAGCCGCATTTCTTATGCATTTCTTTGCACAAATGTTCGGTCATCCTGCTAAGTGAATTTATTTATTGGTCCGAAATAAAGAAGAAATCTCGGAAGCTTTTAATACACGTGTAAGGCAAAATTATTACAAGATTTGTTTTTTTCCTTTTGGTGTTCTTTTTTTTTTTTTTTTGTTGCTTTTACACATGAGTGCAAAGTGGTAGTCTAATAAATTGTACATTAGAATTGAACGGTTGTGTTAGATATTTGAACATTTTTACAACGCAAATTTGTGCGATAAAGAATTTTAACTTTTAATACAAAATGCTGCTGCAATGCCATACGCATTTGTAAAGTTAAAGATTAAGTTGCAAGTAATTATTTTCGCCAGCATTTTAAAGTTGCTGGAAAAATTTATGCTACTACGGCTTTAAGGAGCAACAAATAAAGAATTGTTAGCAGAAAAATAAAACAAATTTATATTTGTTTTAGGTCTTAAGATTGTATAAAATAATTTGTCGATATTGCGCCAACGATTTTTGGGAAATTTTTTATAAGAAAAAAAAAATTTCATTGGGACACATCAAATCATTTTTGAAGTGTCCGGAACAATTTAAATTGTTCTTTGGGAGTCCTCCTAAGAAAGTGTGGTATTGAGCCCATGCGCTCGAAAAAATATTGAGGAGAAAATTATTGGGGATTGGTAGTGCGTTTGAACGCTATATGGTTAAGCTGAAAAAATTTATTTTTTCCCTTCATTCAAACATCTCATCATCATTTGCGACAAAAAACCCAACTTAAATGCCAAATTAATTTTATTTTCTCTCAAATATTTTGCTGCTGTCGTTTATAAATGCACATGTTGCACGATAAATTTCGTGTATAATCATCAAAACCGTCATAAATTTTGTTTCGAAAAAAAAAAAATTGACTTTGAAACACCACCATACGGCAACAGACTGATACGTTTAGTTTCGCTATTATGGGGAGACGGCATGCATCGGCATGCTCACACACCTTCACAAACATAAGATTTCGATAAATATATTTAGCTATAGCTAGAGTTTAGATAATAGCTGCTCTGGCCGCAACATCCACTATGCTTTCAGTTTAGTTCAAAGAGGCAACTGTTTGCTCACACGGTTGCAAGCTGTAAATAAAATGTGCATTTGCAACAACTCTTAAACGGTTTAAGATATTTTCGTTATCGTAATATAAACAAATTGTTTAAGATTTTTATATTGTTGCTGGTTGCATATTCAGTTTTTCATATTTTATTATGGCTTTTGTGTTAGTTGGTGAAGAGAAGTGCAACATTAGTTAAAACTTTTAATAGATTAACTTTGATCAGTCAGTATTGAAGAGCTCAGTTAGTAGCATGGCTAAACACTGCGGCTTCGGAGCAGTATGTAGTTAGTATAACCTGAGGTTGGAAGCTGATGATGTTCGTCGTGGACGAGAAATATCTATAGCATGCTCCGCAGCTAATAAGTCCTTTTTTTTGTCAGATTAACCACAAATTCCAGACCGGAGCAACCCCGTCGAAACCGTGGGAGAATATATAATCACGAGAGATCATATTCCAAAATCATCACACGACCTTATTAATTGGGTAGAACGTCAGTTCTTACCTCTACTAACGTTCTTACCTCCTTGAACTGTTTTTTTTGGTCTTCCACAAAAAACTGCTGAATACCACAATTTTAATACAAAAAATCTTTCTCAATTTTAAGGAAAAGAAATGGAATTAAAGTTGAGCTTTAATTCCATTGAATAAAAAAATCAATCAACAATTTAAAACAACAACGCTAAAAAAATTGGAATTAAATGTATTCTCAAGTGCCTAAGCTCTAAACTGTAAGGCAATGCTTGGTAAATAAATAAATTCCGTCAAGAACGAGGCTGGCTGGCACACTTAAGGTACCGTACGTATGGAATGAATACATATATTGTATAAATTTCATCTCTCTATCACTTACAGCTTGAGAGTTACGTTTACTTGTTACTTCACATTATATGGGTACACCTAATAGTTTTCGACTTGTTGTTGTTGTGGTCATTTGTTGCTGTAAGGCATCTGGGAATACATACACTAAGCGAATTTCGGCTCTCTATCTCTTACGGCTCGAGAGTTATAGTTAACTGTTAATTACCGTTGTAAAGGGACACCTGGTAGTTTTAGAGTTGTTGTTGCTGTTGTTGTTTTGAGTATTTCCTGTTGTTGTGTAGCATATGTGAATGCATATATTATACAAATTTCATCCCTCTGTCTCTCACGGTTCAAGAGTAACGGCTAATTGTTACTTTACATTGTATAGGGACACCTGGTACTGTTCGACTTTTATTTTTTGCATTTGCTACTATAGGGCATATGTTAGTACATATATTGTGCACATTTCATCTCTCTGTCTCTTATAGTTTTGGGGGTTACGGCTAATTTTTACTTTACGTTGTATAGGGACACCAGGTAGTTTTCGACTTGTTGTTGTTTTTGGCATTTGTTATTGTAGGGCATATGTGGTTACATATATTGTGTGAATTTCAGCTCTCTGTCTTTTACATTTTGGAAGCTACGGCTAATTCTTATTTTATGTTGCATAGGGATACTTGGTAGTTTGCAACTTGTTGTTGTTTTTAGCATTTCTTGTTGCAGAGCATCTGTAAATACATACACTGTGCGAATTACAGGTCTCTATCTTATAGCGTTCGAGAGTTTTAGCTGATTGTTAGTTTTCGTTGTATGGGGACACCTGGTAGTTTTAGATTTGTTGTTGTTTTTAGTATTGTTTGTTGTAGTGGTAAGGTATCACAACATCCTGTAAGACTTTCAGCTCTCAAGCTCTTACCGTTTCAGGGAATGGACGCTGTGACGGACGGACGGACGTAGAAGTCTTGTTTCACTCTGCTGATTACGGAACCCTAAAAAGCCATAATTCGCACATTTTGCTTAGAAATTAATTTTTAAAAGCAACTGTTCATTCATTTCGCAACTCAAATTGTTCAAACAGTGAAACACATGTTTAAATTTCCTTTCCTTTTTATATAATATTCAACGAATTTTACTTATATTTGAAGCAAGATATTTATACATACATATGTGTATGTCTTGTCACGCCTGGTCCTTTACATTAACTGAGATATTTTTTTTAGTGTTTTTGTGCACGTATGAAAATGGAAATACAATAAACTCCAAGCAACTGACAAGCGCTTCTCGTAACAGAGTGGTTATTTGTGTGCAATCGTGGAACACCCAAATCATTAATCAAACTTGATGGACCATAGAGTTTTACAAAGCGTATGCAGACAAGTTAAAAGGCTTGACTGAAACACACACATACACACACACGCACATACATATTTAAAACATGATGAGCTCACTCGCTGGCACTTCATCTGCTCATCTTAACTGGGTAGGCCCAATGAAACTGAAAGGTTTTCATTATTAGCAGAAATACTTTTGGCTGCTATGCCTTAGATGTGAGAGCAAATTTTGTATACTGGCAAAAAAAAAGTGCGGTTAGAGTGAATTCAAAAGGCAAAGCTAAGTGCTTTGATTTTAGGGTTCCGCACTCATCAGAGTGTGACTTCTACCGTCCGTCCATTACAGCGTTCATTCTCTGCAACGGTAAGAGCTGAAATTTTCACAGGATGTTGTTGTACCTTGACGCTACATATCACTAAATACTAAAAACAACAACAAATCGAAAACTACCAGGTGTCCCCATACAACGAAAAGTAACAATTAGCTATAACTCTCGAACCGTAATAGATAGAGAACTGAAATACTCACAGTGTATGTATATACACATGTACTAGAACAACAAATGCTAAAAACAACAACAAGTCGAAAACTACCAAGTGTCCCCATACAACGTAAAGTAAAAATAAGCCGTAACTCCCAAACTGTAAGAGACAGAGAGATGAAATGTGCACAATATATGTACTCACATATGCCCTAGAATAAAAAATGTTAAAAACAACAACAACTCGAAAACTACCAGGTGTCCTTATACAACGTATAGTAACAATTAGCCGTTATTCTCGAACCCTGAGAGACGAACCCTGAAGAGACATATGTCTCTAACAGCTCTCAAGCTGTAAGAGACAGACAGATGAAATTTTTACAACATATGTATTCACATATGCCATTCCATATGCACGTAAGTACGGAACCCTAAGTGTACGAGCCAGCCTCATACTTGACTGAATATATTTTATTATTATCATTTTGGGTCCAATTGTGCACTTCGACCAAGAAAATCTTTTCTGCAGCCCGTGTTGTTATAGAGCGTGTGTTATAGAGCGAGACCTAGACCATGAGCAAATGTCGTTACGGCCGTAGGTTTGATGTCACCGAGGTCTTAGGATCCAATAATCCAGCCCTTAAGTGTATGGTTCAGGATCTATATGTAGCAGGGCATTCAAAAAGGATGTTTTCCTCTGTTTTCTTTCCTCATTACAGAGCCTGCAGGAATCACTGTTCGCCAGTTTCAGTTTCTCGAGGTGATAATTTAGCTTACAGTGCTCCCTTATTAGGTAGCACTAAATATAGTCTAATACCTTTCCTACTGAGGTACACAATATGGTTTAACACAACGGAACCTTTCTAGGATCCAAGTGAGCCAGTCTCATGACCGGCGGCCCACGTAACATAACATACACCATACGGTCGGACTTCATTCTACTTAGATACAGGAGACTTTCTGCCTGCCTCATGCCCTTTAAGTCTCTCCAATAGTCAGCAAAGCTTTTCACCTCCCACTGCCGCAGAATGCTGTCCTTAAAACTATTGTTAAATCTGTGTAAAGGTTCAGGACCTATACAGAACCTTACAGCGCCCCTTTTGGCTAAGCAGTGCGTCTTTTTGTTGCCCTTATGTCCTAAGTAGCCCGCTATGTATAACAGAACTAATCTCTTGCTCAAAGATAGGCACTAAAAAAAATCGTAACATTCCGAAACTAAACTTGACTGGAATGAGTAAGATTTTAGCGCTTTTAGAGCTCTAAGATGGATGCTGACAAGCAGTGTAGCAGCTTCGAAACAACTAAATATACCTTAGCTAAAGATCTTTGATGTTTTCTTTATGGGCTTTCATTAATATTATTTCCAAAAAATAATACAAAAAGAACTTAAGCTGGACAAGGGCAATGTAGCACAGTTACAGCAGAAAGGTGGGAATAATAAAAATTAATTAGTCGGGGAGTATTACACAAAACTAATTGTTGTGACAACTTTTTTTAATATTACTTATTTTACAGCGATCATTGTGGATCGCTCATGAAATCTTCAGACGTAAGTTACTTTTAATATTATGATGTACGAGCCACAGCAGTTTGGTTCATGGTTTACGAGCTCATTCTGAAAGTCAGTCTAGACTGTAGCTGTAGAGAAAAAAAATCAGAAATAGCTCTTTCAACTGCAAAAAAAAAATTATAGAAAATCTCAAAATTATAACAGCATAAATATGAGTAAAAGCTTACAACTGAATTGATCACCTCCTCCCTACTTTTTCGATTCGTTGCAAGTACACACAAAGAAATATATTTTTGCATGTTCCTCTGCTAAGCTGAAACTTAAAGTGGATTATTTGTGTAAAGCTGGTTTAAGTATTTAAACATTTTTTTCTTTTGCCTCGTTTTGCAAGTGATCTATGCGAATGTTTTCATATTTAATGTCTCACTAACATTTTTAATCATGTATGTCGGCGAAAAAAAAGAGGCAGGAGTGTCGTTTCTTTTCTTGTATTTTTACTATGTATTTGGCCTAAACTATTGTATGCGGTCAAGCTTAAGTGTGTTTTCAGTTTACAAAAAAAACAAAAAAAAAAAAAAAACAAAAAACACAAAATGTACAATATGTGTAGCGTACGGAAACAGGGTAAACGGCAGGATAACTGACAGCATGACCGAGTAAATGACTGATGGACAGACAGACGTACAACTTTGACTTGAACGTTGACTACACCCGCTATTAGTTTTGGAGCTGAACACATGAGATCATGCTCAAACATGCATGTGTGCATGCACCAACTGACACATATGTCGATTGCAAAGTCGCCGCATTTAGGTACTTGTTAATGCATGTAAAGTATGTTTCAGCTTTATGGTTTCAGGTGCTGAAGTGACTACATTAATAAATGAAATTGCTTAATTTTGTTTTAATAACTTTTGTTTTTGCAGTTTGTTGTTGCAGCTTAAGTAGAAAAAAAAAGATTTTAAATCAAAAAAATATACAGCGTATAATAAGTTGCAGGCAGCGAAATAAAAGAGTTAATTAATGAGGCAAATCGATTGATTTGCTGAAGCTAAAATTAGGAAATTAAATTAAAACATATTTCTACACTCAGCAAAACTTTGTCAGTAAAATTAACTGAAAACACTCACTCTTTAAAATAAATGAAACTTCATTTAAAAACCTTCTTACTTATTTTTCATTTAAATTTACTTCATTGGAATTTAGATGTGAAAAAATCTACGGATCTACGCAATCTACGTAAAAATAATGATTTTTACTTTATTCCAACTGTCAAGCAATTCATGCGTAATCAACTTGTATATATTTTTTTCTTGTACAAATAATTTCGAAATGAGTGATGAAAAATAACACTGAATGCCAAAGTTTCGTTTTTGAGCGAAATACCTAATTATCTACAATTTTTGGATGATCAAAAAAAAAAAACCGGGTTATAATTTTTATAAAACTAAAAATAACAAACATATTCTTGGATGTGAAAATTTTGTTGAAATATTTTTCGTTTCATTCTCATAGCTTTTTCAAAGGCAATATATTATATACACTCAGAAAACTTTGTCAGTAAAATTAACTGACTCACTCTTTAAAATAAATGAAACTTCATTTAAAAACCGTGCTACTTATTTTTCATATAACTTTACTTATAACTTTTTGAATTTAAATGAATTTAAATGTTAAAAAATCTACGCCACCCAAACGATAAAAATAATGATTTTTCCTTTATTCTAACTGTGAAATAATTAAATTTTTTAAAAATTAGTTATTTTTTCTTAGCTGGTCATTTTATTTAATTATATTTTTCTATCCTTTTTCAATTCGCTTTTTCAGTTTTTGTACTACCGAGATTCAAACATGCAGCATTTCGACTTGAAAGCAGCTGCCATACATCTACTCAGCCGTCGCAACAATCAGAACAAATTCAACAACAATCAATTTAAGTATAAATTGATATATATATAAGTAAAGAGTATGCATGCCACGTATGTATGTAGAAACCAAATTATAAATATGTATATACGCGTTAGCAGCATGGTTCCTTCATGTATGTATAACGTAAGTTACTGCTGTCATTATTAAATGTCTATAATTAGTTTTTTAAATAACTGTACATACCAGTTAAAATTAAAATTTCATTCTTTTTTAAACGTTGCATCATTTAAAAATAACTGCACTGATTACTTCTAGAATAAACTACGGGCAATAACTGCAAAAATATTCTGAGTGTACTTAAAGTCCGTAATGCTGAAGCAGTGATAGAAAGAAACAGCATCTGTTAGTTAAACAAAATATAAGCAACACGAAATCGCAAATCTTTTCATTTTTTTTTTTTTTGTGTAACTTTTTTAAGTGTTGCACTCTTTTCATTCCGAAGAAAGAAAAAAAACGCTGAAAAATTAAAAAGTTTTAAAATGCTAAACTTCTTCTAAAGCCACCGATTCTGCATCAGTTGTGGAAAAAATTTCGCAACAAAAAGCATTTCATTCTTTTAAGGAATGATTATGATATAATTTTAAGTTTTTGTTTTTGCAATTGTTCGATTTGTTCATAAACATGCTGGTATTTATGACATTTAATGGCGCCATCAGAATTGTTGCTGTTGTGGTTTGTTCCTTAGATGCATAGTGCATGTTGAAATAGTTTTTGTTGTTTTCATTAGATTTTCTTTTCAAATTTTTGCTTTTCGAGAAGGTTTAAGATTTACATTTGACCATTTTATTCGGCGTTTGGGAAGTTAAAATACTAGAATCATAAATAAAGTGCATTTAATGTCTAGAAAAATCATAATCACCATGTTTATCACGAACATTGAAATGTATTTTGCTTAGATTATTTTGATTTTTATATTAAACAACAAAATTGCAAAATATTTGATATTAAATATCGCTAAATTAAGAGCAGAGATTGATTTAAAGTTTACAACATTTTTATGTATGATTAAGTTGCATGCGATTGTTGGGTGCCACATTAATTTCAGTGTGTGTGTGTGTGTGTGTGTGTAAAAATATCATGTTTTGCAAATAAAAATCCAGTAAATTTTTGTAAAATACTTTGATTTGGTTTTAGTAATATGACAAATTCAAAGCGAGATATGGTCAGCATATAGCATACATTATTGCAAGGAATTGTGAAATGGTTTAGAAACTTGAACGAACTTGAAAATCTGCAAAACTTGCGTTACGCAATTTGTGAACAGTTCCTTGTGGCTCTGACGCTGAATAAAAAGTTGTAACTTTCCCATCCCTGCTTTCTAACCCTCAAAATATCAATTATTTTCAAACGTAAACGCAATTGTTTTACTTCATTAAACTTTTGTTGCAAAAGTATTTTTACTATATGTCACATTTGGCAACACTGAACGATGACAACGTGTAAATCCAAAACTCTTATCATCTCAAGAGTCAGTCAGCAAACAGCCCCAAGCTGTACTCATACATACATATTCTATTATTTTTTCATTAAACAATATTATTTACTAATTCAGGTCCAAAAATGAACCTTTTCAAAATATGTTTGTTGTATTTTTCAGCTGCCGACGACATTTCGTTGGTGCTAATCAACTCATCAGTAGACTTGAAAAATTTTTAAAAGTATGTTTGAAACTTAACTACTTATTCCATAGTTCCCATGAACAGAATGAGAATCAGAAAGGTTTGTATTCTTCATTCTTTATTTTTCTCGCTCAATAACCATGTTTTTAATTTTTTTATTCTCTTTTCTGCAACTTTTTACCTCTCGTACTCATATTTTTACACTTCTCCTACTTTTCTCTGCCATTCGTAAGCACTCACATTTTTCTTTAATATTCTTTGTCATTACTCTGACAATGACGCCATTGTAAGGTGTTGGGAATTTTTGCATCTTACAATATGCCAATACCTGACAATGTACTGCCTAAGCAAAAGAATATTGTCAGAAAGAGATTTTAAGTTCCCACGATTGGTTAAATACATTCCATATTTTTTTGCTGACAATATTGTAAGATCTTACAATCGTCTATATCTAGCTTAACATTAACTACTAAAAATAGTATCTTTTATCTATGATTTTTTGTCATCTCAGAAGATTGTTAAATTGCTCTTTTTATGAGAGCTTTTTTCCATACATGTTCTGGTTTGCATCCTTGAGAGCTAGATGCTCATTTTGTTGATACAATTTAAACATCTACTAAGCTCTTCATAATCTAATAGAATAAAGAAAGCAAGAAGAAGTTGTAATTGAAATCATCAATTTGGCTTTCAAGCCAACAAATACAAAGTTTAGTTGATGAAATGGGAAAGATGCTTGGAAAATCGCTTGTTCTCTTGTACTTTTGAGCCTTTGTTCACTCTTTTTATCAGAAAGTTGATTTTAGACTACATTACCTCAACCATATGATAATCGATAAGGAGAGAAGAGGTGTTTAATTGTTTAATATTTAACAAAAAATTTCAGAAAAGATTACATATATACATACATATACACATACCTCTGAGTATGTGTACTTATGCATATAGTATACCTTCGTGCTTATGTATTTCTTTATGAAGTTCCATGTTACATTTCATCATGTTATCAATAAATTTAAATTGACACTTCACACTCGATATGTCACACGATACTTCTGTCAAATATTACCAAACATGAACGATTGTAAAGTAGAAAACATGAAAATCAACTTGGCAAAAAAAATTAAGAAAAAAAAAAACAAAAAACCAGCACAGAAACTCTAAATATGTCGCCAGAGCGATAGGAATTTACTTCTTCACCAATTTAACAACAAAATCATACTACATACTTGTATAAAAAAAAATAAAATAAAAAAAAAAACACATGTGCTTGTTTGTATGCTTATTAGGGCAGCACAATTTAGCAAACTAAAGTTCCACTACGGCATATCAAAAAAAAAAAAAAAATATTTTTCGAAGCGTACGGACTTCAAGGTATTTTTTTCCATAAGAAGTTGTATCAGAAAAAAATTACTTGGGGAGAAAAAATTACTAGGGAATGGTCCTGTATTGATTGCTCAGTACTGGGACTAATCAGTTCACGGAGCCCGTATTTGAGGGCTTCGCAAATGAAATTCACTCCCCCAACACAGTGGTTTACCCTGGCATATCCGCAGGTGAGTCAAATGTCTGGCCAACTCAATTAAGTAATTTTTTTCTTATTAAATTTTTTTGCAACATACTGACCCCGGGGTTCTTATTCAAAAATATGAAAAATAAATTTGAGTTTCTTAAGCCTCAAAAATGTATTTTTCAATAAGTCGCAGTGAAATACATCGCTGTGTAAAATCGATAGCACAATACCACCAAAATTGTATCCCATACAAACTGACCCGCCGTAATGCTTTTAAAGGTGTTGCCTCCTCAACTGTCCGTCGGCTGGTTGTCTGTTTGTTTGGTCATTTAGCTGGGTAAAAATTCAAATAAATGAAATCTTTATGGTAGACGTGTTAACATACAGGTTCATGTAATCTTTGCTTTATTTTTTTTTGTTTTGCTGCAAAACAACAACAAAATAAGCCTTAACTAAAATAACAACAACAACAACATTAACAGCGCTAAGAGCCACTTTATCGGCCAAAAGGACATTAAAAAGTTTTAAAATACAAAAATATTGAGCAAATTCAAACATACTTATTCCTGACAACAATTTCAACATTCAACTACACTGTAAAAAAGATAAGACAACAAAATGTTGTGTGTGTGTGTTTGAGTGCTTGAAAAACAACATTTAAATTGCCAGGAATAAGTAAATAAATACATACCGCCAAGAAATTAAGTTTAAGACAAAAATGCTGAAAAGGAAGATGCCTTTTTGTTTAATTCCCTTTTTTGAATTTTCGCTGTAACAGCGGATTATATAGAAGTAAAGAGTTTGCGGCACAAATTTGCAATATTTTAAATAATTAATATTAAATTGACACAACCGTGGAGAGCCAAAGAGTGCAAAATTGCCAACGAATTTATTTGCAATTTTTGGAATTTTTCATTAAAACTGAAGATGTGGTGGAGTTCTGATGGAACCCTGCATTTTTTTTTTTTTTTTATTTAAAAATATTTCTCTCAAAAACTAAAGAAAAATTCAGCCACACAAAAACAGTTTACACATATTTCTGTGTTTTTAATATTCTTAGCAAGTTTTTAAATTCTCATTAGTTGTTTAAAAAGAAAAGAATATTATGACCAAAAACACTTCTCTAATCCTGGTCGCGTTTTCTGTTCAAGCTAAACTCAGCAATTACAGGAACAAATTTTCAGGGAAATTTTCACAGGTAGGGCAGCAATGTTCAGCCTGAAAAATAGTTTTTCGAAATTAAGTTCAAAATCGAATAAACCTGACATTTATAAACCAATTTAAAACAACTTTTTTTTGCTTTTTTAGAAATGAATGACCCTGTGAAAATTTTCGAAATCAAACATTTTTTTTTACATCGATAGGATTACTGTTTTAATATTTAATTTTTCGATTGTCTAAATAATTTTTGCTTTTTAAAAATTCTTTTCAACAAAATGAGGATTTGTAAAATTTTTCCCAAAAGGAATTGTTTTCGAAATCGAAAGCAATGGCTTTTTAAATAATTCGGTCTCTTACTAACAAATTTTCATAATGCTTTTTAAAAGTGTTTGACTGAGCACTACAGTATTCAATTAGTCATGACCTGGGTTCGAAGCGAATTTGGGTGCTGAAGAGCGGTATGGTGGTCATGAAACAGCCACGGTATGTACTTTACTTCTCTTGTCTTCTTTAAAAATGTCGATCTCCACAATTCTGTGACAAAAATAATCTGTCTTAGTTCTGAGGAAGTAAAAGTTGAACCCGACAAAATATCCAACACATGAAATAAAAAAAAAAAAAAAATTGTAGCTGTAAGGTCATTCGAAGTAGATGTAAAAAAAAACTTTTTGGACCGCTTATCAAAATTCATTATTTTTTTTTTTAGGTTTACTGGGCTGAAGTTTATTCGCTAATATTGCTGTAAGGGATATTAATTAAACAGGACAACAACAAAAACAACTAGTGTGGCCAACAAATGTCTTAGCATACAGGGGGGGGCGCAGAAAAAAAATGTGTATTACCTGAGATAACTGAGATGGCCACGTTCTTTTCGTCCACAGTTGATTTGTATTTATTTTATAGGGCCTAAGTTCATGCCATGTTATTGCGGTTATTGAGAACAACTAAAAAAATTATAGCGGCCATAACAGATCTTTAGCTGGGGGTCATGTTGCTATTTCGAAGACGTACCCCCTTCTTCAATCCAGATGCCCATGTTTCTAAAGTGACGCTCATGATCCTCTGAAGTGAAGGATGAGTGCTGACGACAAGTGTGGCGGCTTCTAAATAGCAAGTTGGCCCCCAGCTAAAGATCTGTTATGTCCTTTATAACTTATTTAGTTATTAACAATAACAGCAATAACATGGAATTAACTTAGGCCCTTTTCCAGAAATACAAATCAATTATAGATGAAAAGTTCGAATTTCTCTTCTGCCCCACTGTGTGCTAAGACATTTATTGGCCCCACTAGTTTGAGGGTAAAACTTTTAAATTCCTTTTCTTTTTTTTCTGATTTTCTTTTATTGAACATAATAAAACTAATATCGCATAAATCTTCTGGATTTATTAAAAAGTTACAAAAAAAAAAAACGTTGGAAGGAAATTAAAAGAAAATAAAAACTGCTCAGATAAAATTCACATTAAAAATCTCATTTTACAAAATGTAAACATGTTGTCTTTAAAATATAAATAATCGCACTTATTAACGCCGAAGGGGCATTCGCTACAAGACTTTGCAGCCACAACAACTGAAAACCACAAATTTTCAGTAATAAAGTGACAAATAATGAAAAATAATACGCAGCACAAGCTTCTCAACTCCCCATCAATTGCACTCAGAGAACAAAATAAGCAACGAGACGCTTGGTGAGTCTATTAGTCAGACTCTGTCCAGTCATTATTGATGAGATGAAAGTCACCAGCTCACGAACGAAGGAATCTGCTGCAGTGCTGCTGCGTATTAAAATTCTTGGTTATATCGTTTAAAAGTGTTGCAGGATTTTGTTATCAGTGCGTGTCTTGCAGCAAAGGTGTTGCCAACTGATTTAATGGCTTCGGGTCCGAATGAACTGGACGCTGGAAGCATTTCTTTTTGCCATTTTGTTAGTGTTTTGTATAAAAATTGTATCGGTTTTTGCTTCTTTCTTTGCGGACATTAAATGACTGGCATTTTATGTAGTTATTAATAAAATGTTGTTAAAGTAGCTGTCTTTGAAATTGAAATGTTTGTTTTGTACATTTCATTCGATTGGGTTCTTAAGTTTGGTTTATTTTTTTCATTCTTTGTCATAATACAATTTCCAGTTAAATAAAGACACTTCAAAACTGCAGGCAGGCAGGCAGGCCGAACGGCCAGCATAACGACAGAGACGGAGTCATCATGTGAACATGCACATTGAAACTTCAAGCCTTCAATAAAAACAAACAAACAAACAAACAAAAAAAGACATATCTCTTTCTTATGGTTAGTTGAAGCCGCAGCTCATTACCGCCACTCCAAAACCATCATCAGGTATTAAGTGTCAACAACAACCACAACAACAACAGCAGCAGGAGCAGCAGTGACAACAACGGTAACAATATTTGTGACCATGTTGACCAAGTATGTACAAGTGTTTATTAATCATGTCCGTCAGTTGTCTGTCCCTCCACCTGACACTGTTTGTTAATATTTGAGGGAATGAATGGGGCTGTTGTGTTGTGATTAAACTTGAAGTGTTGGCAATCAAATTGACATGAAATATGAGTATCAGCTTATTTGGCTGCATACATATTTTTCCAACTAATTAAACTGATGTTGTATGTAATAAAGATTCATATTAAAATCAAAGCAAAATTATCAACATAAGAAGACACACACACACACACACACAAATAAAACAAAGCCAGCAAACCGAAAAGTTAACAACCGAAAGTAGCAAACAAATATTGTTATCTCTGTAATAAAAAGTAAATTAATTTAATAACAGAAATGTGTCATTTTAATTTTGAATAAGAATAATATTCTTCAGTTTCTCCTTTTGGGCCTTTGAGCCGGTCCTGCTGAAAGGAGTCAATAAATGATAACATTTTTATTCTATTACTCCATTAAAAAACAGAAGTCGTTTAGTACTCAGACTGAAAAGTAATTTTATGATTTGTTGGATTGTTCACTATTTTTAGCCAGCTTTGAAGCGAATTTACTTCCTCGGAATGGAGAAACATCTTTTTTTTTTTTTTGGAGGTGAACACATTTTTAAAGAAGACCAGAAAAGTAAAGTTGAAAACTTATCAGCTGGGGTACAAACCAAGGCTGTTTCACCGCCACCACAACGCTCATTGGCATACAAATTTCTTCGAATCCACATCATAAGTAATTGTATACTGTTGTTTTTTAGATGATTTGCCCTCGATTGAATATTTTTAGACAGTCATACTTCCCATTTCGTTTCTGGCTTATAAATTCATTTACAAGCACTCTCTTCAACTCCATATATTTGTTTTTCTTAAAACATTTTTCTTCAGACACATGTTAATTTATTGACTAAAATCCAGTTGCTTCAATAAATTAATAATAAACTCGTTAAAATGCTTGTAACTTGTGTTTAAATGTTTGACATTTTTCTCTCCAATTATCAAAATGTTTTGAAGAAAAAATTGTTAACTTTGTGTTTGTGACAACAAACAATCCGTTCTTAAACAACAACTAATTTAATAAATGCAGCAGAAAAAAACTGTATTTAATTACAATATTCATAGTCATTTTACAAACCAAGTGAAAATAAAAAACATCGGCAATATTAAAACAACAAAGCAAATGATGATGATGATGATGATGGTGACAATAAAATAACCAGCAATTAAATGTTTAATAGTACAAATAAAGAAAATTTAACAAGTTTGCTAATGAGATCGAATATAAATGAACTTTTAGAAATTTTTTAATTTTTTATTTTCATAAGCGAGGGATATGTGAGACTGGAAATTTATAAAAGGCGGCAGTCATTGCTGCAAGTTTTCTAAACAGAGAGAGAGAGAGAGAGAGAGAGAGAGAGAGAGAGAGAGAGAGAGAGGAGTGGATGCTATGAAATATCCTAGACCTTAAAGGTCTAAGAGTAGACCTTCTTAAACATTTCGCTGATGCTAATCAACTCGTTAGTAGACTCGAAAAAATTTTAATATGAATTAATTTTCGTTACTGGAACTTTTTCTTATATTATTATTTTGTATTGCATTAATCAGGCTTAAATTCGTTATAATAATTATTTTTGTGATTGATAGTAATTAAAAAACCCTGAGAAAATATTAAAAACTTTTAGCTATGTGAACAAGTAGCTGTTTCGAAGCCGCCACACTTCTCATCAGACTAGAACTTGGGTGGCTCGAACGTCGCTTTCAAAACATGAGCCCCCGAGCGCAAGAACGGTTACTGAGGAGAAGTGTGGCGGCTTCGCAACAGCTAGCTAGGCAGCTAGCTAAAGACCCTTTGTCTTGTTTAATTAACGCCAATCACAAAAATAACTTATAACGTACTTAGGCCTGATACACTTCTCTTATAGCCCTCCTCGATTACAATTTTCCTTAAGACAAGTAGTATTTTTTTTTGGGGATTTTTAAAAATTTAAATATGACTTAATTGGGTGAAAATGTAAGACAATAAAAAGTGGGCTTGACACTTGTATTTGAAATTCCAGAGAAATGGAAACAGACAAGTTTGAAATTTTTAGGAAAAACATCCAAATATTTTCATTTAATTTCATGTTCAACAAACAATTAAGATTTTTGTTGTTGTTGTTTTTGCTTCTTCTAATGATTTTTATGGCTGGACAATTTAAATATTTTCTATTTTATTATATATTCTTGACATTCATTGTTTTCTATTGGGTTATAAAAATGCATCTGAAGAAGGTTCCACCGATTTTACAGTTGGCCGTTTGTTTTACCTAACAAGACATCAATATTTAATTAATGCTTATGAGTTGTTGATTGCTGGAACATGTGTTGTAGCCATGTGATTGAAACTGAAAGAAGTGTCTGCCGTTGGTGAATATTCCCTCTAAAAGGTTTAGTTTTAATGTTTGGAAAACGAACATTAACAATTTAAGGCCCTCTAAGAGTTTTTATTTTATGGCTTTATTAGATAATTTATATTCATACACAAATTATATATTGTAAAAACATGCAGCAGTATGGTTCTGGCTTAAGATTCCTGATTTGGCTGTTTTTTTTCTTCTTCTATCTTTACTCTTTTATCTTGTAAATTAATGTGTAAATTTTTTGGGATTTAGTGTTTATGAATTTTTTTCTCACTTTATTTTATTGGAGAATGTTGGCTATTTTATGTGTCACTGCTGGTTGTGATGACCCTGCTAATGGCGGCTTTTAAGTTTCCTGCCGTTACACAGTGTTGCACACTCGGGCCACTCATGGCTTGTTTGTGAAGCAGAGATGTCATAAATTACTTAATTTTCTATAATAAAACACTTAAGTTGGAGGCATGCATACATAATGTATATTTATTTGAGATTTTCACAAATTCATAAATTTTGGAAGGCTGAAGAGAAGATGAATGCAGTGAAATATCACAGAATTGTGAAAATGCATGTTCAGTCATTAAATTAATTGTTTCTCTTCTTAGAAAATGTTCAGTACACAGAGAGAGAGAGAGAGGTTCTTTATAAAATGTTTTTAGGCTGGGGGACAGCCCAACAGAAAACAAATGAATATGTTTCTATGGTAATCCTTATTATTTTCATGTGGTAGCTCTTACAAATTTTATCAGTAAGGAAAACACATCAAATCAAGGAGGAAACGTGTTTTACTCAACTCGCGTTGTTTTTAATACCCAGAACAATAAAGTCCATAGAGAAAACGTTATTGATTCTACAGAATTGTATAAAATAAGGATTTCTTATTGACCTCATTGACCTTATCAATTTTTTTGAGAAGGTATTCCTTATTGATTTCATAAGGTTTCTAAAAGTCATTTACTTATTTTTTTTTTAATTTTTTTGAGTGTCTTACGGTCAGCTCTGAAAATATAAATTTGTTGGCCCATAGTGAAACTTTTTTACTCAAGGCAAAAGCTATCAAAAAATTGCTAAGTCGACCCACCCTAATGTGCATATCTTGACATATCGTTACCTTATTATAATTAGGGCCCAACTCGTTTCTTATTCAAAATCATTTTTTTAATATTTTAACTTAATTTTATATATTTATTTTCTTGAGGTAAAGGTTTTTTTTTTTTTTTGTTAAAAATATTTAATTTTTTTTTGTCGACATTTCGCTCTCCTTCGCAGCTCCTTCATTATTATTGTCCTGAAGAAACTATCCGAAGGAGAGCGAAATATCAACAAAAATAATTAAATATTTTTAACAAAAAAATACCTTTAGCTCAAGAAAATAAATCTATAAAATATAAAAACAGGGGTCGAAAAAAACCAAATAATAAATTTTAACTTAATAATTCGATCTTAAGGTTACTTGTTTTTTTAATGCTTTTTTGATTCAATATTTCGATAACTCAATGAGTATCTTCTTTAGGAATTTTTTTTTCGGTTAAAGAAGACACTCATTGAAGTATCGTGATATTGAATTAATCAAGCATTAAAAAAACAAGTGACCTCAAGCGCGAATTATTAAGTTAAAACATTAAACAACAAAGTTCGAAAAATTTGCAGCAAAAAAATATATCAACTTTTTTTTTTACAGATTTTAGTGAAAAATCCTAAAATTGTTTTGGGAAAAAAACGACTGAAGGCCTTTTTAAGGTAAGATGCTTTTTAATATTCCATAATCTATTTTATTCTCATTTCTTTTAACAGATCATGATGCATTGCATTGCCATTGGAAAATAATCCTCACCATAATAATTTTTTTTATATATGTATATAAAACGCATTAATAATTTTAATTTGTTATTATTAATTAAAGAAACGCAACAACAACTAGACAAATATAAATGTTTCCTCCTTAGACGACTCTTAATCCAGTTGGTTATTCATTTCATTAAAAAAAAAAAAAAAAAAAAAAAAAAAAAAAAACAAGGTGTGTTTAAAGAGCTACAAACTAAAACCGTTATTTATTGTCATAAATAATAATCATACATTTAAAACGTTTATTTAATTCGAATTCAAATAGTAAAGAGGAAAAACAACGTAATAAACAGGCGTTGTTTCTCTATTTAAAGCCGTCAAAAAATTATTACATTTCTGACGGCATAAATCACATAATTCATGCGTGTTGCCTGTTTAATATTTAATTGGCCTCAAGCTAAAATAATAATAACACCATCTCAAAAACATACACACACGTTCCGTCTCACCAAACAGAGTTGTGCAGACGGACTGAATTTTTAAGTACTTATTTTTTTTTTTAATGCGAGCATGACACAAAGAGTATTCATACGAATACATTTTCGTAACAATTTAACACACTTTGAAATTTGGTTAAAATCGGAATAACCCAAGTAAATTGTAATAAAAAAAAAAAAATAGCATGTATTGCAAATCTATTTTGGCTTATGTTTACACTAGCAGCTGTTTATTTTATTAAACAATTATGTAGTACAAGAGGGGCGGGGGCATATATACATGTGTCTCTTCAATATATAAAATTAGATGGAAATCTTATTTTTGTATGATTATAAGTTTTACCCTTTTAGCTGTTTCCTCAACCAGGAATAGAAAAATTTACATAAAAAAATTACTTCATCTTAGAGAAATTTTGCAAAAACAAATGCTAATTGCTTCTGGAGCAAACATAACCTCAAAATGTGCTCTTGTGAATTTTAATAGTTTTACGAGTTTTTTCTTTCGGTTTTTGTTGTTTGTTTCTATTTCAATGTAAAAGCAATTGACTTTTACTTGTTTATATGCAAATATTTAGCCAAAACAAAGATCAGCTAGAAAATAGTGGTCACGTTTTTTTGTAATTTTGTAATAAAACTTCGTCTTCTTTCTTGGATCTATATATTTCGAACCTTGCGGTTCATCTTCAGGATGTAAATACCGAAAGGTTCGAAATATATAGATCAAAGAAAGAAGACGAAGTTTTATTACAAAATACATGAAAAAAGAGGCAATACAAAAACAAAAGATAATAAACTACAATTGATGGCAATACAAAAGAAGAATTATTAATTGATATTGATAAAAAAAAAGTGAAAAGTGATATTGATAAAAAAAAGTGAAAAACCAAGGGTTGAACTTAAGCCTGAAAAAGTAATTTAATATAAATTAATATAAATCCTATTACACAAGTTTTATTTAATCAGATTGGCCTCAGGCCCAACTAACCAGTATATAATTGTTATACCATTATAAGGTAGTACAAAAATCAAGTTAGAATTTAAAAAAGAGAATATTAAATTTGGCAAGTTCACATTTTAAGGTTATGTGTCCTCAATGAGCAAATGCAATATTTATAACAAACAATTGCTTCATCTTACCAAAACTTGGGATTAACATACACTAATTTACGCTAAGAGTGGTATTTGCTCCTGGAGCAAACATAACCTCAAAATACAATCTAGTAAAATTTTATAATTTTACGAGTTTTTCTTTAGTTTTTTTTTTCTATTTGTTGTTGTTTCAATGTAAAAGGATCTGACTTTTAGTTGTTTCTACGCAAATATTTGGCCAAAACAAAGACAAGCTAGAAAGTAGTGGTCACGTTTTTTTTTTTTTTTTTTTTTTTTAGCAGAACTGGATTAACATCAGTTTATATTTTATGTTATTCCTTAATGTTTTTTTAAAGAAATCAACTTGAATAACTTTTAAGTTGAATTCGAATTTAAGCTAATTAATTTATAGCTTAAATGTATTAAATGTTTAGGGATCGGTGGAAATGAGACGTTTTAAATAAAACACGACCCTTTTACTTTGCAATTAAAATTTATTATTTCAATATCTTCCTTAAAATCTACGTAACAATTCAACTTATAAAACCAGTATTTTGCCCCGTTAGTGATCATAAATAACTTCACAACAGAATAAATCTGTGCTTAACGGGGGTCAAATATGTATTAGCTTTTTTAAAGCAGTACAGCGCAATATTTAATAAATAAATTTAGCCTATATAGCTGAACATTTTAAGTTTAGTATTTTTTGAGGCAAACAGCAAGTTGTGCATTTCCGCTACACAGGAAACATTTTTGTACAACTCCAAAATTGACTAAGTGGGAAATTAAAAATATTTGACCAAATTGTTTGTCATAGAAGTACCCACAAGTAGATTTTAAAAATATATTTTTTCCACTTTTCAATATATTGAGGCTTTTGCTAGTGTTAACAAACCATTTGCAAGAGTTTTTTGTTTGTTTTTGGTTGGGGGAGAGACCCACCTTCACCTCTAACCACACATTCATCCAAAACCATGTGCTCTAACACGTTTCCTTGGTGTTTCTTGACTTTAAACTGTTTTGTTGTTAACAAACCAGCAAATCATGGCAATTTTCCATTTAATGCCATTAAAACGCATTCCCATCGTAAATCGTTGTTTTTATTTCGTTTTTTTTTTCTTCTCTTCATTTTTTTTTTGGATCTACAAAAAAAATTTATGGCAAATTATAAAAAGCAAATTTCCTTTTATCTTTTCATTTTCTATTTAGCTTTTCGATCAGAGTACGATTATTGTGGCATCAATCTTGGCACCTCTTATTTTTTTGTTTTCTAATTTCCATTCTCAATTGATGCATAAAAATGTTTGTCGTGACACACACACACACAGACGATGTTGAGAGCATGTCGTTTAGGGGGACCGGTATACATATAAGTTATGGTTATTCCTAAAAAAGCCTTATATTGGGCCTTAGAGTTTTCATAGAATGAAAAAAAAAAATAGTTGAGTGGTTTGCATTAAGATTTGTCGTACAATTTATGCGGGTTGTACAACCAGTCGTTATGTTAGTGGTCTGGTTGCGTAAGAAGTCAAAAATTTTCTTCTCATTTTCCTTAGGGATTTACAAAATAGTGGGACACCCTTTACAAACACAGCACTTTTTTCTCCAAGGAGACATAAACACAATGTTAGAGTACACACATGATCGATTGCAGGAAAAATACTAAAGTGTATGTATGTATTATTGTAAGCGTGTTTGTACGAAACAAGGTGGCGGCACACTTTAAATTTTGAAATCACTTAGCATTATTTTTTATTATGTTTATTACTGTTGTTTTCCTTAATACCTGTTTCGTTGTAATTGTTGTGCCAATAAAAGCAACACACCATTCAATGCCACTCACTATCTCAAATAAACTCCGTACGAAGCAGTCAAACGTTCGCTAATCGACTTCAATTGTTTAAAATTGTTCATAATTTTTTTCGTTTTTTTTTTTTGCTGTCAAAAACGATTGAAGAGATTTTACCACGAAAAAAATGTTAAAAGCTGCTCAAAATAATTTACTGTTCATTTAATTGAATTTGTATAAAAGAACTTTTTAAACTTAACCATATAACTATTTGGCTTTTTCGTTTTTGTTTTGATCATCCTCATGTTTTGATCATAGATTAGAGCAATAGGATTTTGGGGAAAAATAAATTATTCCACTGACTGAGCATCATTTTAAGAGCACACGACATAAATTAAAAACTGAAAATCTAAAAACACCCAACACACCATAAATAAAATACTTAAGATCTTACAAATAGCAACAATTTTGTTTATTTTTTATTTTATGAATTTTGTTTGGTTGCTGCTAAATGCTAAAAAAGAAAAAAAAAAGTCGTGAGCATTTGCTTTGACATGAGATTTATCTAATCAAGTGCTCCGATTAATACCAGCGACGACATTTGAGGAGTCATGGGCTCCTGAGAAACATTAAATTCGAGGTGGTGACCACTGAATTTGTTTGTGGTCAAAGGAATTTTGTTATTTAGAACGATTATCACTTATGGGTAAACATCTAGTTTAACCAATTGAATGCATAAAATTCAATAATTTAATTTATGAAAATACCAGCATCAGTACTAAGATTGTGAGAGTTTGGCACGTCAGAAGTTCATGGGGTTGTTGATGAAGAGTGTTGCTACCTAGAAACGGCCAATTGTGTACCTAGTTCCAACATTTTACTTTTCTCTACTTAATTAGTTATAATAAAAATAGGAATGGATCAGCCCGGCGATTGAGTTTGAAAGAACTAAGAATTCATTTGGTTGAATTTTTCTTAAAAAAAAAACAATTAAAAGTGCTATATTCGGCTGGGTCGAATCTTAACCATGATATATTTATGTACCATTCTGATTAAGTTTTGGTGCCAGAAGTTGTTTTATTTGGCTTATAGAGCCGATTTCTTGAAAAATCGGGAGACGCTATATATGGGTATAAATTTACCGATTTAAAAAATTTTCGAGTTTTGCCTTTAAACATCCTATATGTACCATTCTGATCGATGTTTGGTGCCAAAAATTGTTTTATTTGGCTTTTAGAGCCGACTTCTTGAGAAATCGGGAAGAGCGTATGGGCCGATGTCCAAAAATGTTCTAATCTTGCCTCTTAGCAGCCTATAGGCTGACAATTTTTTAGTGCAAAAAACCGTTTCGTTTGGCTTCCAGGGCCGACCTCTTGCGATAACGGGAGGCGCTATATCTCAAGTGTATATCGGCCGAGGTCAAACAATTTTGAAGTCTTACTTGTGAATAGCCTATATGTACCAGTCGGATCGAGTTTTGTTACCAAAAGTTGTTTTATTTGGCTTTTAGTGCCGACTTCTTGAGAAATCGGGAGGAGCGTTATCTGGGGGTGCATATGAGCCGATGTATTAAAATGTTCTATTTTTGCCTCTGAAAAACCTATATGTACCATTCTGACCAATTTTTAGTGCGAAAAATTTTTTCGTTTGGCTTCCAGGACCGACTTCTTGGGAGGATATTGGGAGGCGCTATATCTCGAGTGTATATGGGCCAATGTCAAAAATTTTTCCAGTTTTCCCCTAAATGGTGCATATACCATTCTGATTGATTTTTGGTGCTAAAAGTTGTTTTATTTGGCTTATAAGGCCGACTTCTCGAAAAATCGGGAGACGCTATATCTCTGGTATATATAAGCCGATTTTAAAAATTCTTCGATTTTTGGAATTGAATGAACGTTAAAAATGATATTGCTAACTTTTTAGGAAAAATGTTTTTTTCAAAAATCTGACCAAAAAATGGCCAAAAATACCCCTCAAAATCTGGTTTTTTGACATAACTCGGCTATCCGTGGACCAAGCTTACTGGATTTCAATAGCAGACTCACTACTGGGACTTAACACACTTAAGCGAAAGAATGAGTTTTCTATCTCAAACCGTTTTCTCAGAAACGGTATTTCAACGACTACAGACGGACAGATGGACATCGCTTAATCGTAATCTCTATTGATTCTGATCCAGAATATATATACTTTATGGGGTCTTAGATGGTTATTTTAATGCGTTACACATTTTTGTGAAGGGTATAAAAAAACAATATTTTATAACTAAAAGCTGAATTTCAAATCTCTGCCACGCCTCTTTCTATTTGTAACCCTTCGCGATGGGACTGTACTTCTTTGAAAATAAGTGTTGTGATCAAACGCAGTGCGACGGCATAAAGGCGACTTAAATGCTTGACAGAGAATAGACAGGTGTCTGTTTTGCTATTTTTGGATTTCTTGGCCGTTTTTGGTACGGACACTTGTATTCTGTGTAACCCATTGACTGCTTAATTAGCTGTTCTCTTTACATCACTAGGCCATTCATTTTATGAACATTTATACATTCTTTGTTATGGAAAATTATGATTTCTTTCAAAATGCGCTTTATAATTTATAGTTCTGTCCATAGAAAAAGAAGTGTCCTTCTAATTGTGTACACAAAATTAATGACAAACAGGTGGCGAAGACACAAAGAAAACACAATTTTTCATACATAAATGCAAACAAAATTGTATATGAAAAAATATGCTTAAAATATTTTTGTTTGTTTATTCATGGATTTTTATATTTTTTATTTATTTTGTGTCTCAAACAACAATTCATTATTTAAATTATTATTTTGGCTAAATGTCCACTTATGTATGTATTTCTTATGGTGAGAATTAAACATGTCATATTCATTCTTTAGTCATTTATGTGTCATGTTTGTTAAATGTTGCGGCTGAAATGTAATGAAATCGTTTGTAAGGAAATCTGTGTATTCATATTAAACACATTTTGCCTTCCACTGCAGCAACACAATGAAGCGAGCGGCAAGCGGTATATTTTCAGCAAAGTGCCTGAAAAAAACAAATTTGGTATTTTTAAAACTTTATAAAATTGTTGATTCTGTTTGTTTTATGGTACTTAAAGCTTGTGAAAAATTTCATTTAAGCATTTCTTGCTTTCGTTTCAACTTTTGCTCACAGTATGACGAGCAGACATTCAGGCAGGCAAGCAGGCAGGCAGTCAGGCGAAAACAATCAAATGCCTCATTTGTCAAACGCTGTATGGGTGTGTGTGTGTGTGTTTGTGTACATTGCAAACTCTTGAATTGCAACAAAGTGTTGCTGCCTGCCACATCAACTCATTCAATTTGGTGATGGCCAATTTTTTGCCAACCTAAATGTTTACACAGGCTGAGCCTTATGTGATTCGGAAATAGATTATGTTTCTATATAATTTTATAGTAAAACAAATAATTAAACAATTAGATAAAGAAATTTGTAATATCAATTTAAAATTGATTTTGGCCTCCTCAGAAATGAGAAAGATTTTTTTGTGGCAAAATTGTAGTGACAAATATTTTTTAGGTTTGCGTACTTGTACAGTGAAAACGGAACCCTGTTACGGAGAATTCTACTTGCTTCCGTCCGTCCGTCCGTCCGTCCGTCCATCCGTCTGTCCTTCACCAGCCCCATTCTCTCAAACGGTAAAAGCTAGAGAGCTGAAATTTTCACAGTACTTGTGGTAACCCGGCCGCAACAACAACAACAAATACTAAAAACAACAAAAAGTTACAAACTAAAGGGGGTAACCATCCAATAAACTGTAAAAATTGAGAGCTAAAGAGCTGAAAATTTCACACTATACATTGTTGCACAAGCTGCTCCTTAACAAATGCCAAACATATCAAAAAATTAAGAACTTAAAGGTGCACCCATACAATAAACTAAAATTAGCTGTAACTTTTGAATCGTGTGAGATAGAGACTTGAAATTTCCACCGTATACACAGTTACCACGCCTACACAATAACAAATTGCAAAAATAGCAAAAAGTGAAACTTTAAATGCTGCTCTACATATGGGGACACCCTTTAATTTCAAAATTTACTTTAGTTTTTGAGTCGTAAAAGTCTTAGACTGAAAATTTTCACAGCATATGTATGTAGTCCGCAGGACTCTACATTAACATATGCCAAAATTAGCTAAAAGCTTAAATTTTATTGCTGTTCATACATGGGGACAGCCTTTAATTTGATAACTTTTGAGCTGCAAGAGATAGAGCCTTGAAATTTACACGCTAAATGAAGTTGTCTAGCATCAACAACAACAAATACTAAGAAGAATAGAAATTTAAGAACTAAAGGGTTCTTCAGGACAGGGTTACCCTATAAATAGAATTGTTGCTGAGCCAGTCAGTCTCGTATTTGGCTCAATTCAATACAGATGAGAAGAAAAGAAAGGTTAAAGACTTATTGTTTGGAAAGCAATTGTATGTTGGCGAGAGAATAAAAAATACATGTTAATTAACAGAAAAACCCTGTGGTAAAACTGCAAATTAATCAATACAAAGAGAAAAGAAATGAAGAGCATTAGGTTGACTGAGAGCATGCAATGACATGGGTTATTCTATTCTTGTAATAGAACATTTATATAATAAAACTTTTTACCAACTAAATAAATCTCTGATGTACCGCATTTAAACCGTTTGAATGAAATTTTAATAATATGCAGAAATGTGCCTTAAAAGCCGAATAATTTTTTTAGGTTCTGAAAAACAAACCGATAAAATGTTTAAATTGAATGACTACAGAGAGAGAGAGAGAGAGAGAGAGAGAGAGATACATATCTGAGTATCTAAAATGGCCATACAAGCTTTTTATTTGAACATAAATCAACACCTAATTAAAGAACAAATGCTTCTGCTGCAGCATTAATTAGTTTAAATGCTTTGGGAAAAATGAAAATACAGCAGCTTCCAAAACAAAACAGTATTCACTACAAGTTTCGGCATCACAAGAACGAATTGTACCTCTTATCAAATGGTATAGAAAATAAAAATACAAAAATGCAACTTGTTAAGATAACAAGCTCGACACAATTTGTGTAAATATTTATGGCATTTCGATCATAAAATTGTTTTTTTCTTCTTCAAATTAAACAATTTCTTTCAGGAAAGAATACAGAGAAACTTTCTTTTTCAATAGTTTTGACACCTGTTGCACCAAACAACACAATCAGCTGCCAGATAAAAGGTCTTACGTCCAACAAAACATTTCAACAACACCATTGCCAGCCCATCCAAGATAATTATAAACACAAATACCCAAAGTATTTGAAAAAAAAAAAAAAAAAACTTTTAACGAACTTAACCTGCGGCTGCGTTTAATGCACTTCAGCCTCGTAAACATATAAATCTCTATATCATTCCTAAACTGACATAATTATTGGATAATTTATGATTATTACCGAAAGTTAGATTTTTAAAATCTAAAAACAATAAAGTGTCAAAGCAAGTCATTAGAGCAGGGACCCATTTGCTATCTATGGACAAAAGACTCGAAAAAAAAACATTCTCTGCTCTTCACGCCTCATTTCTTTTATGTTTTCTGGGCCAGTTTGCATTAGTTAAAATTACAGCAGGCAGTGTTTTTAAATTAGAAGCACATGCATTCATATTAAAAGAATACATGTTGAATGTTTTTAAACAAAGGGGGAAGCTTAAGTGACCAATTAAGTATTTAAAATACGACTTTATATGCATTGAAGAAGCAAGAAAAAGAGACAAGCAAATGTTTAAAGCAACATAGAGATGGACGGAAACAACAAGATACCTTGTTAGCCAGACATCAGCAAACATTTCGATTTTGTTTTAACAATAATACATACATACATATGCATGAAGTTAAAATTAAAGTAAAAATGTTTACATCAAAATTTCCAAACACAAAAAAGCCACTGATTACAAAAGCATTATATTAAAGCAAAACATGTTTAATTGTTTGCAAATTTCATTGTCAGCTGTCAACATGTCTAGAATGAAAGAGCTCAAAGAAATTTAAATGAAAAAATTAGTAAAAAAAAAAAAATATTCAGGCAAGTTCGAAACTAACTAGTACAGCAAGGGTTCCGTACTGCCGTAGAAGTGGCTCCACCCACTTTACTTAGTAGAGTGGACGACACCCTTTCGAGTTTAACTTTTTGTTGCTTTAGCATTTGTTGTTGTAACAGCCGGGTAACTACATATCAAGTGAATGTTTCAGCTCAACAGTTCTAAATGTTTCGGAGAAGAGGCGCTGTGGCCGAAGGATCGATAGACGGATGGAGTGTGGAGTCTCAGTAATGAGATTCTGTTTACCGTAGCTGAGTACGAAGCCCTAAAAACGAGTATTTTGAAACATTTTCGTGAAATGGAGTCTTAATCGGGGTAAAAGATGCACAGAAAAAAAAACACGGGACAAAAGTCCGCGAAAAAGTTGTTTGCTGCCCTTGAGTCACTGCTAAAGCGATAAATCGTGACACTCAACAACAACTTTAATGTGTATATACATAGATGGAAACATTGTGTATGAAACTCATTCAGTAAAATACTTGGAAATAATTCTCCAAAGCAATTTAACATGGAACCAGCATATCACACATGTAAAAAAGAAAAATTGCCCCAGTAATCGGAATGTTATACAAATTAAGGAATAAATTAAAGCAAAGGTCAAAATTATATCAATCCTTGATTCAATCACATCTAAATTACTGGGCTATTATTTATGCTTACAAGGAATACTTATTAAATATCATTGAAATGCTTTTGATATGATTTTGATATAAAATTTGTAATAAACTTGTGTCGAACTAGTTTTTTTTTTTATTAATTTTTGCCACGAGCAGATTTAAATAATAAGGGTTCGACACAAGTCGGGTTTAGTTTGTAATACCCATTATAATCTTTTTAAGTAGCTAATATTTTATTTGTACATTTTTTTTAATTGTTTTGCCAACTTGCCTCAATAAAGCCTTTCTGGCGCTGAGGCCAAATTTAAATATGTAAAAATGAATTTGGATGTCTATGTAGCTGAAAACTTAAAAAAATAAAAAATATTGCAATGCCTTCCAGATGGGCTTAAGTTCACTTTTCGTTTAACTGTCACCTGACAGTTAAATTAAAGAACACACATTAATTAAAATTATGAGTTTAGCTGATTTAAATCCAATTAATTTTCTGATGATCAGGCCGATTACCCAATTGCTCTTCGCGCTCACAGTTGCATGGAAAGCATTAAACTGCAGTATTCAAAACTTTGGTGTTGAATACTTTGCAAATTTCTTTTTTCAAACTCACAATTAAAGCTCAATAGATTCCTCGATCGAGGAAAGGCAGGCCCTTTAAAAGCTCTGCTTTTTTCTGAATTCTGCTCTGAATTTTCGGCTCCTTTTAAGTCATTTCATTTATAAACCTCTTTGTCTAGTTTAAGCCATAGTTTTTCAACTTTCAATTTGAATAATTCAAATAAATTTTTCGAAGACCACCTTGTGTTCTGTGGTTGGTATCAATTCAATATCGCTTCAAATTAATTCAATACAAAACTTTGATCTGCTAATAAATTACTTAACAACAAAAAAAAAAAAAAAAAAAAATACCAATTTTGTTTTCCATAGCAAAACTTTTAAATACTCTTATATTTAAATATGATCATAAATCTGTTCCATATCAGTGACTGCCCTCATGAGGTTTCGCTGCAAACTACGAAAAAGAATTTTTTTTTTTTTTTTTGCTTTTATGGAAAAAGAAACCAACTCATCATGGGATCATATTTAAACATAATTGAGCGCAATGATTAATTGTGGGAGCAAAAAGTTCCCACTGTGCGCGTGGAAATCTTGGTGAAAACTTGTTAAAATGAAATGATAACATTTGCGTGTGGTTTCCCAAAAACAAAAACAAAAACGAAGAAAACTACAAGAACCCAACCTAAATCACTGGAGCATATAAATTGTTCAAGTGCCGCATGAAGGCAAACGTACGCAGGTTTCCTACAGAGGTTTGCGTGTGTGTGTGTGTACGTGTGTAACGAGCCATCATCGATCTTTTTTACAAATTGTGAACGATGATAGAAGTAACAACTGGAAAAAGGGCGTTGCGCTACAGATGGTGGTTTTTATTTTTCATTTTAAATATTTATATCAAACAATTTGTTTAGTCAACCATGTTACGATCATTTTTTGTTGGAGTTTATCTTTTCTTTTACTTCGAATTATGCTTCGTTTTCTTTTTGTTTTTTCTTCAGATGTTTCCCTGGTGCTGGTGGTTTTATTAATGATTTGTTGATTTATTGATTGGTTCAGGTCAAGTGTTTCACCTGGGTTGATCATTTTATTAATTTATTTTCTCCTTCTTTATTGTACTACTATGTACTTGCCTAATCTAGACAATGACTGGAAAATTAACTGTTTAATGAACAGAAGGGAAACCGTTAACATCAGCGGTAAATTGAAACTACAATTGTGGTTGGATTTCAATTTGTATTCAGGCCGTTTAATTAATTAATTTAATTGAAATGATCTCTAATCAAATAATAAAGGGATAATTTCTCAAAGCTTGTGAGCAAAATGTATTAAGGGGGATTTTCTGTTAAAAAAAAAAAAAATCCCTTTACTTTGCACTTTTCTTATTAAATTAGGTTAGATTGAACATGCCTTGGGACATACAGCATACAGCTAGTATAGGCTCGTTGTGCGCTCTGTGGATTTAACCATAAACAGTTTGACTCATAGATCTATGGGAGCTTCGTGCCATTCACAAAATATTAGTCTCAACACCCATCGCAGACAAAGTTTATTAATTTGGGTCTAAGAATCTACCTTATTAATGTTTTCTATCTTTTAAAGCCGTGTCTATATGCCGCCGACATTTTGTTGATGCTAATCAACAACTTATCGCTAGACTCTAAAAATCATAATTATTTAAGAACGTATTAAACAATTTTTAAACACATCTCTTTGCTCAAGTTTAGAGCATTTGCAAAGCAAATCTATCTTTTATCTTTTGGAACTTAAATGACAAATATTTTCAGCCAAATTTATGGAAAAGTGTGATACTGTGTCCTTAAACATTTTTCATGTATTTGGCAAATTTTTAAAATGTTACTTTAGATTTTGTCTTACCCATTCATTGTCTAGCAGCTCGATTTAAATGCAAAAAGCATACAAAAAAAAAACGATAATAAAAAATATTTTATTATCTACAAATTTCCAACAACACCAGTATGAGGTTTTTCTTTTTTATTTACTTATGCAGCGGCTACCGCATGTGCAGCAATGACAGCTTTGCAGCCTTGTGCTTCTGCAAAAAATTATGCATGACAAAACAGCCATGTTTAACACAAAAGGTTTTAAATTGTTTATGGTTATAAATCAGTGTTTGTAGCAGTGACTGGCAAAAAATTTGTATTTCGTTACAAACATTTTTACACTGGACCGAAAAACACCAACAACAAAAACCAAAAAAAAATACGAAAAAATAAAATAAAACATAACAACAAGCCTGAACAAATTTAAGTATTAAGTGTGAATGTGAATTCATTCATTCATTTGGCCAAGTCAAAAGCTTTTTAACAATTGGTGTTGAAGTTTAACCCTTGTTGTAAGCTTAAATATGCATACACACACACACACACACGCATACAACGGCAAATAGAAGCAAGCCCCAGCAAGCATAAACAAGCACATGCAAGCATTTGTGTGTAGCCTGTTAAACAACAGACTCACTCAACAATCATGTTGTTTAGCTCGTTATCAAGTCGAAATAATCATCTTAGCCATTGTTGTTTATATGAAAAAGAAAAAATAGAAGAAGAAGAGGAAGAGGAAGAAAAAAAACGGCCAAAAATAAATACAGAAGTCTTCTTTAAAGTGAAATATTTTTGGAGTTTTACGGTCTCTGTTGTGCTTGTTTGCAGTGATTATTGCATAAGCAAAATTTGTTCCATAGAACAATTTTTGTACCGCACAAATACCATGTATGTATGTATGCATGCATGTATGCATGTTTGTAAGTATGAGCTTATAATAAATGGCCAGGATACAATAAACATTTGTATAATTTGCAGCAGGCATAAAAATTTAAGCCCAGCAAAAGTTTTCTTCAGTACAGACTAGACAACATTAGAGCAGCTTACAAAAATGCAGTGTCATCCCCAGAAATCGTCGTTAACTCAATATGGATTTTGTTTTCTTTTGTTTTTTTTTTTTTTTTTTTGGAGCAGCAGCAGCCTCATCATCATCGTCATCATCATCTTCTGTGGAATTATAATCATTTACTGATTATCACGGCTGGTGTTGCTTATTGTTTTGTAAGCATAAGCAAGTGCATGCTGACACTTGATTTGCACATTAATTTATTTTGCCACTTGAATGGTTAAAAGTAGAGTCTCTCAGCACAATAAAGAGTCTGAACAAAGAAGTGATATACTCTATTTATATGAAATAGGACTAGAAATATATTTTTTATTTCTTGATTTAGATCAGAAGCTAACTCAAATAGACTTTAAGTAAGCCTGCAGCGTGTTGGCATTTGGCTCTACTTCTGTAGCCGTTCCTGCAGGCATGAACCACATTCAGTACATTTTAATAAACTAAGCTGTTATCGAAGAAGAAACAACTCTTCAAGAGGGCTCACAAAAATATGCTAACGTTCTAACAAACTAAGCTCATAATATGTTGTCCGGGAAGAAATAACTATTTTAGGGTCATGACGCAGAACACACTTTTTTCAAATGCAAACGATGGGAAATGCAGAGAACACAGCTAGAGTCAGATCTCGGAACAATAACTGCTGAAAATATAGTAGGTAAAATGTTACGTGGAAAGGAACTGTGGGAAAAAGTGGCGAAATATGCCGAATATTAAGGCGAAAAAGACTGATCTAGACAAGGAGATACAACGATTTGCCTTGACGCACGCAGACAATAGACGACAGGGCGTAAACTGATGATGAGGGATTTTCCTACCTCACAAAAAAAAAAAATACTATTTTAAAGTCATACATCACATGGAATCACAGTAAAAGAGCAAAGGAAAGGAAAACCATGTTAAATTCTTACAAATATATTCGCCAGACTTAAAACTCCTGGCTGGTAATTTCATTCATGTGTTGTTGAAGCGAGGATTGAGTGGGAGTGGCAGCTGTGAGCTTGTGGTTCGCATCTCATCAGAGGTGCATAAAACGCTTTGCAGTACGCAAATTAAATAAACAAAATGCAAACAAACAAAAACTGAGAAAGAAATACAAAATAAATAAGTTTAGAAGAGCCAAGAGCTTAAGTTGATTCCGAAATATGATTTATTCTTAATAGAATGATGATTTCTGATGAGAGGCTTGACAGGTTTGTAACTGTTAGTTGTCCCCCTCACTAAAGGTTTTGATGTTCTCCTGGTCTTGTTTAGTTAATGTCAGTTACTGCAATAATGGCAGAATGTTGTTCATGTAGCACTCTAATATAAATTATAGTTAAGTTCTATATGTCAATCTCAATTTGCTCTTTATTGTTATACAGTTATTTCCGCTTAATTGAGTTCCCAAAAATGCACGACTTCTGACGCAATTAAACGGGAACTCAATTTGGCAGTATTCGGTTAATTGAATCGTCGACGCAATTAAACGAAATTCGCTTAATAGGGCAATGTGTGCAATAAAGCGAAAAGCTCATGCGTAGATGGAAAACAAAACTCATTTTTTTTTTTGTTACATATTAAGTTGAAAAATTGTTTAGGTTTATTAAAACAAAATAAAAATCAGGTACGTTCATCGTACAATGTTTATAGAGGAATAGAACCATGACTATTTTGCCGTAAAATAATTTTTTTTTTACGTTTGTGGAGCAAAAAAAAAAATTAAATAGATTGAATCAATTAAGCGAAAAACATTTGCTCTTGTTTTTCACAAAGCGGTCTTAATTTCCGAAACAATTAAGCGGGTGACGCAATTAAACGGGTATTTTAACATAGACAAGTATACTGAATGATTTTGTTCCATGATTTTTAGTGTAATAAAGCGGGAAACTCAATGAAGCGGGGCCTAATTAAGCGGAAATAACTGTATATGTAACAGTATAAACTCTTTTAAATAGAATTTACATATTTAACTCAAAAACCATTATAATAAGCTTAAAACAGTTGTCATTTGAATTCTTTGACCTTGTGATTTGTTCACTCTTTTTTTTTTTTTTTTTTTGAGGACGCCGCTGTTGAAACGACAACGCTCTTTGGGGACATGGTGAACGAGGTTTTTCTGCTGCAATAGAACAAAGCAGGTCTGAAGGACTTGTGATTCCAACAGAATGGAGCACGGGCACACACTACGTGAGCCACAACCGATATTCTGAAAGTCTAACAATATCAGATAACTCGTTTTGGCCCCACCTGTTAGAATTCACCAACGCTGCCTTCAAGTACCAGCAACAATATTAATTTCCTGAAGAAGTCAAATCGAGCTAAAGCCCAATAAGTTGGATTAGAAAGTGCTATTTATTTTATATTTCTTTTTAAAAGATTTTTGGGATAAACATTTCTGCATCAGGCATTGCAAAAAGAAAGGAAAAAATAAATCACTATTAGCAATTCATTTAAACCATTTTTTATTTCCCAACTGTTTCCATGTTTCCCTCTGAAGAAACTTTATTTTTTGTAGCTCTTGAAAGACTTACACCAGTATTCATAGAAAATAAAACATTGTTGAAACACATTTTACGACAAATTTTTCCAATAAAATTTTTTTTTTGAAATGTATTTGAGCAACGTTTTATTTTTTATGAGTATCGGTGTTAAGCTTTTAAAGTGCTTGATTTTTTGTTTTTTGAAGGAAACAAAATTATTTTATAATTTATATTGAATCAAGGCCAAAGTAAAAATTTGATTTCGTGGAAGCAGAACTCAAGTGACGTTTTGCTGATGTTCTATTGCTACTGTTATTGTAGCAATTTATTTATCGAGTTATAATTTTATTTATTTCCTTTTTTTTTGTTTGTTTATAAGTCATCACCACTACCACCTCCGACGGGGCAATAACGCCAAAGACACCACCACCACCAGTCTTAACAATCATGACAATAACTTTAACTCAATTGGCAGAGAGGCACGTTCTTATAAAATAAGAAAATAACGAAAAACAGCAACTAGATTTAGAGAAAAATACAAAAAGATGGAAAAAAAAAATATAATATGAAACAACTTCCTAAACAAGATCCTTCACACATGCTGCTACTATTTCACGGCTCCGTCTAAAGTGGTGATGAGGATGAAAATCGTTGCTAAAAACGAATGGTAGCTTGTTTGTAGTCCAAAACTGAAATTACAACTCAAGAGGCTGGAAAATATACAAAGTAAATTTTAATACAATTACTGGGAGATTTTTTTTTATCCCTATATAAAATTGTCTTTTTTTTCTACAGAAGTGAGAAAATATTTAGATCTTTCTAAAGTCTGGCAATTGAAACGCTAATTGTTAAATATAACATCAGGCTTGAATTGGATTTAACTTCCTCAGAATTGAGAAAGAATTATGGTGACTAAAATTCTTTTCAAAGAAGAAAAGAATTTTACCTCTGTTTACCTCTTAAGCTCTAAACACTTAGACGACAGCAGACTTCAAATGCTGCCAACTTCAAGTGCTGCCAACTCTCCAAATGCTGCTCTGAAGTCGGCTTCATAACTATTTTGAAGACAGCAACAACATAATAATCAGCTGATATGTAAATCAATTTCAAGTTTTTATAAATATTACAAATTCAAAGTTTAAAAATATAAAAAAAGAGCGAAGAAAATTTAGTGAATTTTATCACAACTGAAGCTGAAGTGTATAAAGCCCATAAGACGAGTAGTACAAGAAACCGAAGATGGTGGGTTCGCCCAGTAAATATAACCCGTGATGAAGAGGGCTTTTACAAAACATGTGCACAACAGCTTAAGGAAAAATTAAGAACACTTTTTCAAAGCAACCGGGATGAACGTAGATAGTTTCAATTTACTGCTGGAACTATTAAAGGAAAAACTGGAGCTATTTTCTAACAGAAAAGCTCTTGATGCTGAGAAAAAAAAATATAGTTTTAATATTAAAAATGAACAGCGGTGTATTTTAGCAATGCGAATTTCAGGGATGCCGCATTTTTTATTTCATAATGAATAAAATTGAAGTTATTGATGAAAAATGTAATAATATCACAAAGAAAACTATAAAAACACATACATTTATTTGTTTATTACATTTTTGCAATGTTCTTTTGTGTTTAATATTAAAAAAAGAAAGGTTTTTGTTCTAATTTGTCAAATTTATATATATAATGGCAACACTATATTTGCTTATTTGCTGCCCGTCAAAATGGAAAATAGCCTAAGTTGGCAGCAGCAGCAAATGCTGTTGTGCAGTCGTGCTGCTCTGCTGCCGTCAAAATAATCGTTTTCATTTAAATACATGCATTTTATTTTTGACGTATTGCTGCTTGCTGTCTGCTGAAATTTAAAGCTTTAAAGCTTTTAGAAAATGTCCTTCTTATAAAAAGCCACAAAGTAGCACAAAAAAATTCCTGAGAAGTACCAAAATAATATCACTGCAGCACATGTTATTTGTTGTTATCATATTCAGTCCCCTGCAAAACGCACCAGCGGAACACAGCTCAGCATAATATTCACATTGCATTGTATTGATTCAGTTGCAAAAATGAACCTTTTTTTACTTTTTGCACCTGAGTTAATACATTTCAATTGGCTCTTAAAGCAAATAAATAATTAAGTTCATATTTGAATATTCACATTGGACTTAAATTTTCAGATTTTTGTCTTAGTTACAATTTATAGACCATTCGCATTTACATTTATAGCCAAAATTTAGTCAGTTGTCGTTTAGCTAAAGCTCTTTAAGGCTTCATTTGGTTTTAGTAATTTAATATGATTTACAACACTAATACAAAATAAATTAAACCCATTTAAGCAAAACACAAATTTTGTAATTTTTTTCATTATGCTCTCTTATGAGTACTATAATTTTCTCCTCCACTGTACACATCATGCTTTTATTTTTACAAATGTTCGTTATAACGTTGTTGGATCCTGCTCATTCGTTGTCATCAGCAAAAGTGTAGTTTAATGTATGATTTTTATAAAAACACTTCGCTTTATATTTTTTATTTTCTTTTGAAGTATTTTTTTTTATTTTTAAATTTTTTTCTAAAAGGTGACTTCTGTTTAAACGTGCTGTGGTATGATTTTTAATTAAACAATACGTGTGCCACAAAGCAAGAAGTCAACAAATAAACAAAAAAAGTGCAACAAAATAAGTGTGAAAAAATATGTTTCATTTTCACTTAATTTTTTGTGATTTCTTTAACATTTTTATATAAAATAAAGTGCATTTATTTTTTGCTTTTTGCTCGTTTTTTTTTCTTCTTCTCCTGGATGATTAAAGTAATTCTTGTTAAGAATTTTTTATTTTTTGTGCCAACAAAAATACGTGAAATTTTTTTTTTTTTTTCATTTTGACTCATTGTGGCTCGTTTATTGTTGTGTTAATTTTTGTTTTCCTTTTGCTGCTGCGATTGTTAAATTATGAATGTTGTTTTTTAAGAAAATCACGACTTCCTTTATAGTTTCATGTGTTTTGATTTGAAGAGAAAATTAAGAGTCAGTTTAATTTTCGAATTTCGTTGACAATTGAGACAACTTAAAAGGCCATGTTTATCTCGCAACTGCAATTTGAGCTGTAATATAATAGAATTTTTCCAGAAAACTTAAGCAGACTAATGATGAAGACAGATGAAGATCTAAACAGTTTTTCAAGAGTTTTCGCAACTACTGACGACCTGACTTAATCAGGGCTGAAAGGCTACATAGAAAATATTTACACAGGTCTTGTACAACCAAAATAAATAAGTTCATCTGGATTTAATAGTAAATAATGAGTTTAATAGTAAATTTATGAACATAAATCTGTAAAGGGCCTGTTGGAGCGTATTGCGTTACAGAGAATAAATAAGTGCAACAATGAAGTTATAAAAATATCCATAGAATTCGTGACTAAACTCAAAACTAATTGTTTATTGAAATTTGTTTATGTAATAACCCACCAAAATTGAGCTGCTACACGAAGTTATTAACACACATTTCAATAGCCTTAGACACTGCCCTAAGAACAATCTTGAATAGTCAAGAAGAAAGTTTCCTCTCAAAATGGCAACAATATTCTCAAACTTTTGTTAAACTGTTTCCATATATTTTGGGCATCGGTTAGTGTTTTGCTGTTAACCCTCCGATGAGTGAGAAGGTCCCTAGGGACCTTTTTGCCTTTTGAAACTGAAATTACTCCTACTTCGGCCACTACAACCCCCGCAAAGTTACTCTGTATTCCAAGAGTATTTTATTGCGCATCTTTTGAAAAAAAAATCAAGCCGATCGAATCATTACTTTAGGAGTTATTGAGATTTTAGTGAGAATAGTACGCGGACGTGTGAATAGATCCGTATGGACCTTGTACTGAATTTCACTAATAAATGCATGTTTTTGGGCATCATTATGATTTTTTTTTTATTGTTTCAACACATAATTCAAATTCTAATTTTATACTACTAGCAATAAACCAGTTCTCAGAATTTTTTGTTTTTATGATCATCCCTAATGTCTTTGAGCTCAGGTCTTTGTGTTCAGAACAAGTAAATTATGTGTTGAAACAATAAAAAAATTGAAAAAATTATTTTTGTATGTAGAATTTAGTTATAAGCAATAAAAACAAAAAAAAAAATGAAAAAAAAATTGTATATGAAAAAAACATGATTTACAAAAAAAGGTCCGTGGGGACCTTTCCACATGGCCCTGAAGTTCAGAACTGTCACTCATCGGAGGGTTAAAGCACCGTCTTGAATAACATTGTAAGTTACATTTCAGAACTTTGTGCAGGAGACAAAACAAAACTTTGATGGCTGGGTTATATTTCTAGATATTCTCTATTTTGCGTGGGTCAAACTGCAGTTGCTCAGTAGTGTTGAGCAATCAGATCAATACGAATTATATTCTACTTTTTTGAAGGCAAAATATTTGCTTAAAATAGCCTCACTTCCGAGTTTTCACTATAAGTACATAGTACAATTACACAATATTCGAAATATACTGAGCACTACTTTGCATGTTAAAAAAAAAAATTCAAAAAAATTCACAAAATTCAAAAAGAATCGAAAGTAATATTACTATAATTGATTCTTTTTCCTTACGTTTCATAAAGTTTCTATTTTGGAATTATAATTATGATTAAATATTTTATTTGTTTTTTCAACAAATAAAACAAAATTTTCATAAGCAAACATATTTATGTATGTATGTATATATAAATGTACGATGAATATAAAAAATGGTCTTTGCTTTGCGAGAATTTGTTGACTCGTTATTCATTGCTTTCAATCACACCCATTAAATTATTTAAATTAAAAAAAAGAAACATTCCTCAATATTTTCGAAGCAATAAAATTTATCTCAAAAAATATTAGTATTCTTTTTTTATTCCATTAGCATTTAAAATTTTTTTTTTAAGTTTTTTTCTCTTCTCTTCTTGTCTAAACAATACTTCAGGTTTCTTTCTAAACTCTTTTGTTTTGCCGTTACATTACGTTTCACATTGTTGAAACTCCCTAGAAAGCAATGATCTTAGACCAAATTAACTGCTTTTTCCGTACCAAAAAAAAAAAAGGAAACATATTGGAAAAAAAAATCTTCTCACGCATTGTCTGTAATTGTACAAATGTCATTCAGAAAAGTTTAAAAATGTGACAAAAATAGAAATGACACCAATAGAACATTTTGGTTTGAGCGAACCATAAAAGAAACAAGAACGAAAGTGTTGAAAAATGTTAAGTACACGAAAATTTATTTGACTTTAACTGTCATGTTGTCATTAGTAGTTGATTGTTGTTTTTGAGTTTCAAAGTCTTAAGTCCCATGAAACAAAGCATCCGAAAACCCTTTTTATGTTCTTTAAAAACTCTTGTTTGTTCGAAAAGCTATTGTTTTGGAGATTTTATTGCTTAAGCGTATAAAGAGCTAAATTTAATTGTTTGTTGATATTATTTTTCCAAATTCATAATATTTGAAATGAAACAAAAAACAAAGTGCTTAAATAATAAAATATATAATGTATTTTATAGCTGCATTTTGTTGAAAAATATTTCCTTGTAAAATGATGGAAATTTTATTTTCTAAGATTTCTTTTCAGTCCAAAAAAGTTTTCAAGAACTTAAACTTTTTGTTCTCATTCTGTTGCGCCGTCAAGATGCAAATGCTGTTAAGAGCACTTATTTTATCTGATGTCCATCCATCAAAAAATGAGGTGTCTTTCAAGTCAGCATGGAAAAAGTGGTCTATCTTACATTGTTCCATTCCAGCGTTTCGTTTTGTCTAACTTCTTAAGAAAGCAAAAAAACTCACTTTTTTTACATGTAAACATTGAAATGCTGGGTTTTTATTTACTTCTTGGCTTTTGAATTTTTCTCAAAAAATCACTGTCATTCTGCAGTTACTGTTATGAGGAGTAGTTTTGGTTTGCCAGCACAACTTCAGTGAAGTACAACAATGAATTTTTGAATGCTTCTACGTATGTATGTATGTGTGTAACAAAAATTTATTAAAATTAATTTGACATTATCTTAAGTTTACATCTCATACTTATTAATCTGTTGATTTTTTTTTTTCTTTTTGTCTAATTCTTCCATATTTTGAAATTTGAAGTGGACACTTTTAAGCAGCAACAGCGACTACATACCATACCACAACGTCAAAATTTTGACTGTCCTCAATTTATTTGTAATTTGTTTGTTTTAATAAAAATAAAATTGCATAATCATTTCGTAGAGATCATCAAAGCACAACAAAAAAATACGTTTAATACGTTTTGTCTGATTTTTATTTAACCAACAGTTGAACACTTGACAAATAACATTAAATAGTGATGCAATCTTTGCAGTAATAGCAATTTTATGAGCCTTAAAAAGCCAGCGAGTACACGCGCAATCTTTTTTTGCTAGAGCTTTAAATATGGCTAAGCCGAGAACACAAATTGCTCAGCAAAGTATTTTCTAAATAAGCTTCATTTAGGTGTCCAGTCGTAGATTGCGGTTGGTGCAAACCCATGTTAACGCTAGTGAAGTCACTAACTAGCTACTAAAATTTCACCAAGTCAGACTTTTATTGGCCTGCCGCACAGGGTTTCTGCCATCAAGATGCGTATTGGAAATCCATGAACTTTTCTTCCCAGGAAAGAGATAGAATTATTCTGCTGTTTAGGATTATTTCAAACTGATTAAAATTATGTAATATCACCAAATACAATCTAATAAAACAGTATCATCAAGCCATTAGGATATTTGCCCTACAAGACATGCACGTGCATGTCTTAATACACGGACTGGCTTTAATCTATCTATTGATAATGTAAACATGTCACTTGCTAGCGTAATAGCTATTCATCAGCTTGCCGCAGCATGGCAGCAGATCTCAATGAAGCAGTAAAGGATCAAATAAAAAATAAATAAAATGTTTGATTGAAGTTTTTGCTGGCCCAAGCTCTTGGTAAATAGATTTGTGACATGTTTCACCAAGTCAGACTATTATGCGTATTAGAAATCAATGAATTCTTTTTTCCAGGAAAGAGATAGAATTATGCTGCTGTTTAGGATTATTTCAAACTGATTATAATTATGTAAGGGCTGCCAAAAATATCACCAAATACAATCTGATAAAACGGTATCATCAAGCCATTAGGATATTTGCCTTACAAGACATGCACATGCATGTCTTAATACACGGACTGGCTTTAATCTACCAGTTGATAACGTAAACATGTCACTTGCTAGCGTGATAGCTATTCATCAGCATGCCGCTGCATGGCAGCAGATCTCAGTAAAGCAATTAAGGATCAAGCGAGTTGATTGAATGTCTGATATTTTTTAAAAATCGGTTGCCTATGCTTTGGTTTCGGAATTACATAGACAAATGTTTGATTGAAGTTTTTGTTGACCCAAGCTCTTGGTAAATAGATTTGTGATATGTTTCCAAGTTACCCCTAAATCAAATAAACATTGCCCGCTCTGCTAGTTCGATCAGAAATGTGATTGCGCTGATAAGCCTTTCCTCTCTGTGAATGCCTTCTTCTAGGCCGAGTGTATACTTCACATATTTCTCTACCAGTTTCAGTGCCTTACTAGCTGGGGTTACTAACAAAATATATATTTTTCGGTGCCTTACCAAAGTCCCTGCTTAACATGTTTATTTACTGTAATTGCTTCACAATCTTCAGACAATGTTACATTTCAATTAAAACTTCTCATTTTTATTGTCTTCTTCAGACCACTAGATAACAATAAAAGCTTGTTATGCCAATTCGAAAGACACAATCAATTCAACTTTTGAGGAACATTGTATTTCTAAACGAATCTATTACTGAAAAAATAATCTTAAACAGCTCCAAGCTAAATGTGAACTCATTTTCAAGTCAATCAAAACAAATAATTTATTAAAACTGCACATGTACAATTGTTGGCAAATAAAACTAAAAAAAAAAAACAAGAAAAATATCTTTATATTTAATGTTAAAACAAAACTAAGGTCAACAGTGTTGCGGCCAATAAAAATGTGCATATGAGCAAATAGACAAAAGTGGCCATAATAAACATATGAATGCAAAACATTCAAAGAGATTTTTGTTTGCAGCAAAGAGATGGCGGCTAAAATGAACAAATCAAAAGCGATTTATCAAGCAAATTTAACGTTTGTTCTTGTTGTTGGCAACGCAACTGAACCAACTGTATGAAAATGGCAAAAGAAGGCATTCAAAGTTGGGCATATGAGTTGAGTTTTGTTTTTGTTTATTTATGATTTAGCAGTTTAAGAGTATTATAAATTCTCATATAAATGCCTGCAAGGGTCGATAGTAGGTGAAGGTTAAAATTGCTTTATTAATAAAAAACTAACAATATTCTATAAGTATGTATTCGAAACCCCAATACCAAATAGAAAAGTAATTTTGCAAATTTATAATGAAGATTTTCTTAAGAGCTTGCTGGAGAGTTTTAGTTAAATGAAAAGCAAACACATGGAAGACATAAGGTGATTTTTGTTAAGCGATTTGTGAAACTCAACAGCACTTTTGTGTTGCAAATGCAAGGATAATGCGGAAATATTCTTCGAATTTGTAGTACTTTTCAATTGGAAGCTCAGATGGGATTTAATTATGAAGAAAAACGATATAAGAGAGATGGTGGACTTGATCCTTAATTGGATAAACCAAAAAATATGCAGCTTAGCAAAAATGCATTAACCCAGTTTTAGGGCATTGGAATTTGAAATAACGCTAAAACCTGGTTTCCTGGTTGGCTTTTACTTACACTGAGCGGCACAAAAATTATAACAGAGCTATAAATAATAAAAACCGATCCTTGCCCTTGACTTGTATGGATCAAGGGCGAGGCAAAAACAGGGCTTGGTATATTAAGGAAAAATATTATGTAACCTTTATTCCATCTGCCGGACTATTTTCCAATTTATCAGGTGGAAGTTGGGGCAGCTACAGAGTGCATTAGGGAGCGCTATGAAATAGGAAGGCCACCATAAGCTGTGAAAATATTTATGGATAATCAAATGCTTATGTGATTTAGAGCGATATCAGCTGAGCAATTTGGGATTGCAAACGCGTTTTTAGCAGTTACTCGACTTATGGTGAACTACGCATCATATAGGTGCCAGGGCACGTGGGAGTATTGGGAAATAAAGAGGCAAACTCACTTGCTTTAAGAGCAATAGAATTAAGCAATTTAAGCTTAGTATGTGCTAAAGCTTTCGATGCAGTTAAATCTGATCTAAACAGTGGGGCGCATAGAGAACATTTAACTCTCTGGAATAACGAAACCGTGGGAATCAATGCCAGAATTCTATGGGGCTCAGCAAGCTCGAATAAAGTAAAATAATGGGAGTTAGGACAGGTCACTCTAAGCAACTGGCACATCTTAGCCGCTTAGGCATATTGGGTGGAGATGTATGTAGAGCGTGTGGGGAGCAGAGCGAGACATTAGAACACTATTTATGCTAGTGCCCCGCCCTCTTACAAATATAGTCCCGATACTTTTTTTTTATAGACTGGGATGAGTACTCAGGGGATGTCCCCTATATCTGCATTGCATTGTACTGGAACTGGCAAAATAGGAAAGAGGGTTTGGTAGGTGAAAAAAAGAAAATCAGAACTATTTGTCAACGTTTGATTAAGCAAAATAAAAAATTATAACCTAAAAACAGAATATTTAATTTTGCAAAGCTGAATAAGTCAGGATTAACGGTTGCTAATTTGTCACAATCCAGTTAACAACTTTTAACGAAACCTCTTCAATATTGCAAAACGTTGGCTTTATAGAACAAAAAGACGACGTAATAACGACGATAACACCTATTACGAATGCATACTTTGACAGACTTATTTTTCAAAATATATTATCATTTAGCGAATATCTATACATAATTTGACAAGTAAAAGTTTAATAAACATAAAATAATTTTTTTTAAAGTCAATCAAAAAGAAAAGCCCGCGTTCACCTATTACGACTACACATCACAAAAAACACATCTGCTCTGACCAAAAGTTCACGAACAACTCCACTTGGAGAAGACACTTTACCAGTTATAATCCAATTATAATGCATTTGCTGGAGGAAATCCAGGAACTTTGTGAATGTCATGGAGTACCTATAAACTTATTCAAACTATTCATGGTTAAATCCACAGAGCGCACAATAACGCTATACTGGCTTATGTGATCTGATTGTTTCTCAGGGGCAGATTTATGGTGGGTAGAAGTTTGATAATGAAAATTGGCCACTTGGAACATGCATGCACGGTAGTGTTATATACCCACTGAAAAGTCTGAACTGGTCCAAGGCACATTTTCATGTTCCACCCAACTTCCATCCACTACAAATCAACCCCTGAGTAACAACTGAATATAAAATTGTTTCTACTGTATTTTCTAAAATACTTCTTCCTCACAAAATTTTAAAACGGACATATTTAGAGAAGAAGACCACAAAACGACCTGCATTTGCAGATTTGTCGGCACTTTCCCGTATAATTTGTAATTTGACAAATATTCAAAACCAAAAAAACTGTATAGAAAACCCTTCCCCAAGGAGGCACAACTTGTTTCTACTGTATTTTCTAAAATACTTCTTCCTCACAAAATTTGAAAACGGAAATATTTAGAGAAGAAAACCATAAAACGACCTGCATTTGCAGATTTGTCGGCACTTTCCCGTATAAGTTGTAATTTGACAAATATTTCGTACAATAGAACGGCATAGAAAACCCTCCGACATGCACGACTTAATACAACATTTTCATATTTTTTTTTAATAATTATTATGCTCCAAAGTTTTCTTTCATATAATTAAAAAAATAGTTAAGTATTTTGTGTTTTTACCGAAAAATTAAGTAAATTAATTGTGTTCAACATTAGTGTGGAACTCAGTTAACAGAGGTGTGGGTCGTATTTTCACACCCTTGAATATTCTAACCCCCCTGATAAGATGGCAGACAGATGGTTTAATATGATGCAAAATAAAAAAAACAGCTCCTCTTTGCATTATTTTATATATTTTTCTTAAGAAATTTTCATGAAACAAAAAAAACACCATAAACGAATGGTGTGACAGTCATTAAATATATTTTAAAATTACCATCCTTTTTAACAAGTTCCTGCACTAAAATGACTACGAGACATTAAGGAAAATTAATGAACTCATTTAAATCATAGAACTCAACAGCAACAAATTCTGGGACATTTAATCAATCTTTGGTTTTCAGTTTCATAAATTCACCAAGAGTGGAAACATCGACAGAGGGAGCAGCTACTTGAGAGGCACAGCACCGCATACCGATTCTCTAGTTACATTTTAATAACACCTTTTACTTGAAATTTATAACCTTCATAAGCGAAAAGGCAACACACAAAAAAAAAATCAAACTGAAAGAAAAAAACTAAATTTATGACTACACTTAAGTTCCTGTTGCACTACTTTATTTTAATAAACTCCAGTTTTTCTTGCAGTTTCTGTTTCGTCTTGAAAACGTTTGTTGCACTGCAGCAAAAGCTTATCTTTGAAGAGGCGCCTGTATTCCTAGTAATTAACTCCTTTTGCCACAAGAAAAAAAAAATAAATAAATAAAAAACGAAAACAAAAACAAAAACAAAAAAGAAGCTTAGCTGCAATATTATTAAATGCCACAAATAGAAAAGAAAACTGGAGCATACAATTTGAATTTTTTCCTTTTCATGCTCATTTAAGTGGATTTTTTCTCAAAAGCAATAATCAAGGTTGTCTTTGAGAAAACAACAAATACAACAGAAAACTTAAGCCGACAATATTTATGCTTTTTTTTTTTGTCTGTTTTTTTCATGGTAAATTTGCATTTGCCAGATACTTGTGTCATTTGCGTAATTTGAATATCAATCAACTTGAATCGCGTATTCCAATGCTGCTGCACGTTTTTTTTTTTTGTATTATTTTTTTTTCAAATTTTTTTTGTGTGTTTTATACTTCTTACAGGCAGCAGAGACTGCAGTTTATTGCATACATATGTATGTACATCTGAAGGTATTTCGTTTTTTCATTTTCAGCTAAACCAACCAGATTCAGCAGGTGTATGAAAAACACACTGCTCTCAAAACATAAGAGGCAAACTGCAACTTTAGTACACACACACACACAAGTTGCATACAGAGTTTTTCCTACAGTAGCTCTGTTGCATTAAAATGTTGCAACTTCTTCTGCTATCTATGATTTCATCTGATGTTGCAAATATGCCGCTTTTAAAAACCAACATCATCACCAGCAGCCGCTCAAGAAAAATTACAAAAAATTGTTGACTTAATTGATAAATTCGATTGGAATTTTAAACTTTTGCGATATTAAAAACGCAAATAACTACTCTAAATGGCTGTGGCATTGTTGGTGATTACTTTATTTTTCATCAGTTTAAATTTTCTAAATGTTGAAATTTGTTTAAGAGTTTGAATTATTTTCAAATATGTACTGAAACTGAAAACTATTTGTGGGCCACAAGAAAAGCGAAAATTTCTTAACTTTCATACACTCAGACAATATTGTTCTATTTAAAACTATATTTGTTTTTGGTTTTCTTAATTTTTTCATACAGGAATTGCTGCAAGTCTAAACAAAAGTTTGTCTAGTGTGGACATTAAGTGAGAGCATGTTCGAAAAAATTAAAATTAAGTTTTAATGAATTTTGCTTTAAATTGTTAAACTAAATATCAAATTCATTAAATGAGATTAACGGTCATGTGTGAACAAGAATCTGCTACTTTTTGACGAAAACAACGTGACCACTATTTTCCCATTTACTTGTGTTCATATTAACAACAATTAAAAATGCATAAACCTATACATAGATACATTAAAAACGCATAAAAGCAACTAGGCAGAAGCGTAAAAGCATAAAATTTCACAAGAGCATATTTTGAGGTTATGTTTGCTCAACGAGCAAATGCAACATTCCAACAGAATGAGCATTTGCTTCTGCAAAGATTTTGCAGGATGAACTAATTGTGTGCTATAAATTTTGTTTTGGGCTAGCTGAGCCAATATAACCTTAAAATATAATCTTGAGGAATTTTAGACTGGTACGTTTTTGCTCTGTTTTGTTTTTTCTTTGTTGATTGTTGTGGTCTCCATGTTAATCAATATGAATACATTTTAAATCTTTATGATAATATACTTAGCCAAAAAATATGATCAACAAAAGAGTAGTGGTCACGTTACTGGTGGGCAGATATTTTGCAATGTAGAGCGATCCGATTTTAATTACCTGATGCAGCAAATTCATCATTATAACCATTCCTAAAAGGAGGGTAAATAAATCAAGTAGAAACTATAAGCAATTGAAAAACTGTTTGTTATTATTGATTTGTGTTGTGTCTGAAATCTTACAAGTGAAGTATCGCGTGAGTCTATGTTTTTGATGTGAACAGAAACCAATCTGCTTTCAGTTTTATATGAAAATCCATTTGTCTCGCAATCAAATTACATTGTCTTCACTTCTTTTCAAATGCAATTGAACAATAAATTTATGAATTAATATCCATTACAACTAAAAAACATTTGCAGGCAGTTCAAATTACGTTTCAAATAACTTAAATATATTGTAGAAAACTACTTAAAAGCTTAAGAGCAGATTACTAATATTGGCACACGACAAGATAAATTAAAATTAAGCCTGACCTCGATTTGTAATATAAATACAAATACATACATCCCCATGCAAAACGCAAAAGTTTTTAAATTTTTAGATATATAAACTCCTCATGTCAACAAATTTTAAGTCTTGCACACTTTTTTTTAACACTAATTTAATATACCCGTTTCCACCAAGTTTACAGCTTAAGACTATTGTTTTCAATTGATACCAAGACACTTTTTGTAAAGAAAAACTAGCAGGTTGAATATTTAATTAAAATAACTCAGCTGAGCGTTTAAGCCGCGAAATTATCCAAAAGTCATTTAAATGATTTGTGACAAATCTGCAAGTTTATGAGGCGCAACAAATTAATTGATATTTTTTCTTCTATTTCCCTTTTTTTTATAATAAAAATAAACCAAAACGACAACAAAAGCATGTTTTCAAATTTAAGCTGTTTTAAATAGCATGTCAAGCTGCCAGCAAATATGGAATTTCAGTCTTTAAGTCCCCAACATTTCATTTATCTCTATTCTCGAACAGAGACAACAACAGGTGCTGCTTTAGTGGCTTGGCTAAGAAAATTAAACGCTTTAATTAAAGGTTTATCTTACAAAGTAGGCCGAATTTTTCAAGTAGCTCATTTGGAAGTTTTTGTTTCAAGGCATTAACTTAAAGCATTAAGTGACTAATTTGTCAGCTACTGGCAGATTAAGAAGAAAAAGCTTAACTTTTGAATAATTTTTTAAGAAGAAAAAAAAAAAAAATACTATAAGCTAAATTTCTAAGACAACAGACCACAGAATTTTAATAAAAAATATTGTGTTTTTATATTTTCTTGACTTACCTGGAAAATGAGCGCAGTAATTGAGTCGCCTTTTCTGATGATTTCTATTATACAAGCTGCAGCGCTGAGTCTCCTTTTGATTTTTTATATATGTATTGGTGTACTGTTGGTTTACTTTTTATTATAATTTATACATAATTATACATATAACGCACATTTTATTAAACTTATTTAATCACTTTTTACTTGCATTATAAGGACATTTAGAGAGGGCTATTCCTTTGGCACCACTTGAATATTTAGTTTAAATTTTTCCAAAAATTTATTTACTTTATTTATTCAACTTGAACAGAAAAACACAACGTAAATAAAAAAATTGGAGCGCACAACAAACCTATACTGGCTTAGGTGGATGTCGCAAGACATGGGAAAACAAACCCCTAATCTAACAAACCTAACCTAACCTAAAAACCGTGCACTTCAATAATTATTTTGTACTACAAGAACACAGAAAAAAATTTTTTTCGATGAAAAAAATGGTTCACTGCAACATATGAGAAACATCATCGTCAATTTCGTCATACAATTTTAAATTTTATTTAAATTTCTATATATGGGAGCGCACCCCAAGAAAGCATAGTACGGTGTGGGTGCGTTTGAAGGTTGGCCCATGAATATAAAGATAAATATTTTAAAATTTTTTTAGCATGTATGTTCCACAACATTGTATTTGCTAAAATGCTATTATTTATGAATTTTATAAATTAACTGAATTTTTCTGGAATGTCCCTTGTACTATATTATTTAATATAATTAAATATAGTTCTGTTAAGCTTTACCTTAATTTTGATTGCAATTCAGCATACATTATGAGGATATTTTGCGCAATATGCAATTGCTTCGAAAAATGGTGCCATTTTATTTTTATCACTTTTATATTTATCATTTACATATTTATTACATTTTTTTTTGGTATTCTATTACACTTTTTATTATATTATAATATTATTTGATTATATTATTTTTATACATAATTTTTCTTTCAAAAACTTGCACTCTACAAATTATAACTTTATTTTGACTAAACCTTTTGATATATTTTTGATATATTTTTTCATCATTTTAGGTTTAAAAATATGCGTTATCAATTGTTTTCCGTCTTTATAAGCCGTCTAATTACCGCCAACATTTCGTTGATGCCACTCAACTCGCCAGTAGAATGAAGAATGAAAACAATTAATAAAGTATATTTTTTAGAACCTAAATTTGACAAATAAATAATTAAATTTATTTATTTTTTTTGCAAAAACTTTTCTAAATTGCTTTAACAAATTTTTAATTAATTTATATTTTTTTATTTTTAATTATTTTTTTATTTATTTTTTTTTTTTTTTTTTACAATATATTGGTAAGGCTATATTATAACTTTTTTTTTAATTTCTAATTTTATTTATTTTAATACCAACTTTTTTATATATATTATTATTTATCTACTATTTCTTTTTTGTAAAAACACTTAATTGAATCGATTACCCATATTTCATTTTGCATTTCTTATTTTACTGATTTATTTTATATTAATTATAAATATTTTGCTAAACATATTTTTGTAATTTTTTTATTTATCTTACATTTTCAATTCTTATACTTATTTCAATTTTTATTTTTTTATTTTGTAGATTTCTTTTACATTTATTTATTTATATTATTTTATTTATTATTATTATTTTTTTTTTTTTGTAAACACTTTTCTTTATTGACATATTACTTTCTAACTGATCTTTTTTTCTTTCTGATTTTATTTATTTTTCCTATTTATTACACTTTTTTCTTATTACTTTTTTATTTTTAACTTTTTTTTTTTAATTTTGTATTATTTTTTATAAAAACTACACACTGCCATTCTAAGGATATATTTTGTGGCTGAAATTGAAAAGAAAATAATTTTTATTATAAATGAAACTAAATTTTGATAACCAAGCTTGATGCCTTTAATTTGTTTCTTGTTTTAATTTAACAAATAATTCTGCCGATTTCCTGTTGACATTTGAATTGCCATTTCTATGTCGTTTGAATTTGTTCCACTGAATTATCCTTAAGATTGTATTCTTGAGTTATATTAAAAAAAAAAAAAAGGAAATAAGTACATTATTGTTAAGCAATTTTTCCAGTTTTATGAGAAAATACATTTAAGCCATCAAAGCAAATGAGAAAATACAATCTTTGCCATCTCTGGGATAGAAAATTTTGGCCTTTTAATCATGGTCGGACACTGATGCAGCAAAGTAATGAAGTTTTTCGGATGTTTTCTTTTTCTCTTAGAGTTTATTTTACAATCAGCGTCCAAGCTCCGCCATTCGTGATCGAATATAGTCGACAGTAAAAATATTGCAAAGCAAAACACAAATTTTTAAATGAAACAAGTCTTTAGGAGAACAAGGACTTCAATTGAACTGATTTCAAAAAATAGTTGAGCCTCAAAGGAACTCTTTCATTAAAAGAAATAAGTTAGTTCATTTGAAGACTTAGTTCTTTTAAAACACATACTTCTCTTAATGAAGGAGTTCATTTGGGGTTCAACTCATTTTTGCAACTGTTCAACTGAAGTCAGCAAGAATATCATTTATCTAATATCGATATCAACATATTAGCTATTTTGTCTTCTTCACGTTCCAACACTAATTTGTATGTGTGGTAGTTGCATTTATTAGAGAACTCCGAAAAAAAATCCCTTACAATTACAACAAAACTATTTCAATAAAAAAACCAATAGATTATTTGCATACTCATCTTTTTTTTTTTTTTTTGGTTGAAAAAAATTTACCTTTTCTCCCACCGACTCATTGTATTTGAGGTAATTCATACGACAATAATCAATACCACCGACTGAAATGGGAGTTTTCGGCAACCGAAGGGAGGAGAACGAAATTGTTCATCATTCTCTTAATATGATGGTTAAAAACTGTCATTCATATTGATTTAGTTTAGTCTGAACGAAAAATTGTTACTCACATCGGAGTTGCCAGATGTATTTTAATTTTTCTCTCAACTCTAGAAATTATGAAGTGGCCAAAATCGCCAAACCGGTTTTTAATCAGTGCTTAACAATAATGTATGTATATTTATTATGATCGTTACACATTTTTCGATCTTTATTTTTATATAAATAATAATATTTATTGAAATTTTGGTCTCTGATTATTGATTTAAGCGCTAGTTTATTCTAAATTTTCTGTATATCTTAGCTAAGAAATAATTTTCTTTTTTAAAGTTTTGTAAATATGTTTATTAAAACTTTATAGAACACTAAAAACAAAAACCAAATCCCGACTAAAATAAATAAAGGCGCATCGAAATATCGGAAGCATAAAAAGTGTTTATATAAATAATAATAAAATAAAAACTATTATTATTTTCTTTTTTTTTAACTCAAAGCCTATTTATAGCTATACCGTCTAATTCATAAAAATTATAACAGGTTTATAAAGCTCTTATTTGACAGATTTTCCATACAAATATGTCAAATAGCAGTCTTATAAGCCTGTTATAATTTTTATGAATTAGGGGGATAGTTTTAAAATTGTTTTGCATTGCCAAGAGCTATCCAAAAAGCTGTGGCACAATATCGACAAATATTTTTCTTTACAAATCGACCAACTCTAAAGCGCTTATATAATAAATAGTAAAATATTTCATTCATTATAAAAAAAAAAACAATTTAAAAATTAATAAACTTTTTAAATTCCCTAATCCAATTAATGGCTCATCAAAAACAGTCAACTACAGCGCCAGCCAAACATGTTCTAAAATCGCCAAGTTTATCTAGAAATCAACACATCCGACAACCCTGACCCACATCCATACATATGTACGCACGTAACTTTAACCGCCAAAGAATGCCATCGCACTCAAAGTGATTTTGCAACAACAACAACAGCAACAGCAAAAATTATGGATACATACTATTTTTGCACACAAGAGCTTAATGCATTTTCTTACATTTCAGCAGCAACTTTAACTGCTCATAACTTTTCTGCTACTTTACTTATCAGCTTAATATTTTCACAAATTATAACATGCAAACTTACCTTTAATTTGACACTAATTTTATTAAAATTAATAATAATTTTCTAATATAATTTATTGAATTATAAAGGTGGGATCATACGATTGCCGCAATGCACCAATTTTTGTTACATTTTGTATGCCAATCGTGTGATAGCACAATTTATTGGCTCATGCGGCAACTAAAACGAATGTTGTTCCTATTTGTCCCAATCAAATACAACCCTGATGCGACAACCGTGTGAACACTTGACAACTAACTAATTACCAATAAAAATTCTAAAAATGCACCAATATTTATTGTGTTCTCATGCGGCAACCAAAGAAGACAATGCCCGCCAATAATCTACATACATACATACATATGTATACATTTATTTAGTTTCAAAATTGTTTAAACGCGTCTTCCAAGCATGATTTCTGCTTTTGAATCAGCAAAATTCAATTGTTGTTACTATTCATTTTTTGCTTTTTCAGCCCGCACAACATTATAATAATAGCCGAAGCAATTTTCTTTCTTTTTAATGAACAAACCATATTTTTAACATTTAATTCAGTTTTTTTTTTTTTTGGGGAAACAAAGTTTGTCATCAGCTACAACAGCTGTTTCTCAGAGTTGCCGTATAATATAACAATCGTGTGACTATAATGCGGCAATTATTGGTACTAAATTGTTTTGCGGCAATTTGCGACAATAAAATTTCAGTAAAATGTGACAATCATATGATTGCAGAGAATTTGATTGGGACAAATTTTTTATTATGCTCCAATTCAGCCCAATAAAAATTGTGTAAAATTGGTGCATTGCGGCAATCGTGTGATCCCACCTTAACACTACCACTATATTAACGACCGAACACACGAAACAAAGAACCGGAACTAAATTGAGATGCTTGAACTCATTACGCATTGATTTGTTTGACCGTTAATTATAGTGGGAATTTTTTATTGCTGTTGTTGTATGATGCTCTTGTGCTCGCTCGTACGGTGTTTAGTTAAGCAAAAACATTGCAATAGGAATTGCATGATTGAAAAGTTAAGTTGTTGCTAAAGAGAGGTTTATTGAACTTTCTCACTGTTTGTTGTTGGACATAGCGTTAGAATCAAACAGTTTAGTAAACACTTGTGTATGAATGTGTGTGCCCTGGAGAGCGAGTGTGTACAGATATGTATGGATGTGCAGACATGTTTATTGTTTGAGTGAAGTATGTAGGTACATCGTTAAGCATATAAATATTGGCTTAAAATGTTTGGAGTAATTGCAAGTGGAATATTAGATGGTTACTAGAGATGTGAATAAAGTGATAACACAGAAATTGAGGTTAAATATTTAGAAAAGAAAAATCCATCATTTGTTGCAAATAACTAGTCATAAAATAATAAATAAAATCTTATTAAAAATTATGAAATCTATATGGAAATACTGCTCTAGTTTTATTGAGTAACGTAAAATCAACCACATTTGAAATCATTTTGGGATTTAAATTTTCAAAATTACGCAACAAAAAAAAAAATAGTTATTGTTTTATGATGAAATTTATAACAATTTCTTTTTTTCACAATTTACATAAATAAAATACAAAAAAAAAAAAAACAAAAACCTCAAGCATTAAATTTTATTTTGTATGCATTTCAGTTTAACGTGTCATGCCGGTTTGTCTGTCCTCGACTTTGGAGACAATTGACGCCAACCTACTGGCTGCATTGACTGCACTCATAAATTAATTACTTAAACATTCTGTAAAATATTTGGAGTTTTTATTGTTTCATTTAAATTTTTATAATATTCTTTTTCAACTTACAGATACGAATTATCTATTGTGCAGCTAAATGTCATCACAAAGTGTGCTCAAAAGTAATTTTTTTTATATGGGTATTATTAACTCGAATAAAAACCAAAATTTGTCGTGTTTTTAAAACCATAAAACTTGAGACATTTATGATACTTTGGCTTGGACAACATCTCATCTCAATTTCCCGGTGTCTTGTAAGTTTATGGTTTTGAAAAAATTAATTTAAAAAACACAAAAAAAAAAACAAAAAACAAAATCCAAGCGCTATTGAAAATTCATATGTACAGTGTCATTGATTGTTATGTAAATTTAACTTTCTAAATTCAGCTGTTGATGGGGATTGTTGTCTGCCAGCTGACCGACTGACCGAGTCAGTTTGTGTTGTGTTATCAAATATCCAATATATATTTAAATTGCTCAATTATATTACGATACTAAGTGGAATTTTATAAAAATTGGTATCCTATAACAAATGTGATTTTTTTTTTTTTTGCTCAAAGCTTATAACTCAATAATGAGTTAATTCATTTATTTGCCACGAGAGACAATTGAAATGCATTATTTTGGGCTTAGAAATATTTTTCAAATAGAGAAAATAATCAAGTTTTAGACTTGAAATAATACAAAACACATATGTACATAGTTCTAAATCACTAGGGATTTCTAAGATGCCTGAGACTTTTTAATTATGTGATCTTATGTGATTTTAAGTCATACATTATTTAATATAATATCATGTTTTTTCACATGTTCGGTTAAATCGCAAGTATTTTTATTACACGCCTTAAATCACTTGATTTTAAAGTCAAATGTTTCTTTTTTGTGGTTTTCAAATCACATTTTATTTTAAACCATATGCCACTTTTAAATCGCATACATGTGTCTTTTACATCATATGTATATGATTTCTTAAAAAGAATTCGTTCTTTGAACTTATTTGATTTTAAATTAAGTGATTCTAATGAATAGCTATTATTCTAAAACTGAGCGCACCTCTAAAACGTTCAGCACGCGAGCTAGAAAATAATTTTAAAAATTTATTTGAATCATTAAAAGTCATTAGCAGAAAATTAAAATTAGTAAAACAAACAGTAACTCAAAGTTTTTTATTTTAACCACTTTTCGTAGCAGCAAACTTCAACCAGCTACAAAAGCAAGATTTAGCAAAAAAGAAAATTAAACTGATTTATTAATTAAAGTTATTTATTATTCATCATTTAATCTTTATTAAATTATTAGTAAACTACATGCCTACATTTTTCGAGATTTTATCTTACAGATATTACAACGAATTACATTTTTAATCATGGATGTTGAGTTATTTTATGTTCTAATATTCTTAAAGGAAAAATAGGAGAACCTTTCTACGAGAACAAAAGAAAGATAATTAAAGTACGATTGTTATAAAGGCTGAAAATGATATGCGTTAAATGTTATCCGATCAATGATATTCATTTGAAGAAAATATCTTTGCAGAATTTCGTTACACTTCTCCTGATTCAAAATCATAAATTATTACTTTAATTAGGCGCGAGACCACTTAATCATTTGCCAACCCTTTAACCAACCAGTTGTTTGAACAGCCCACCGCAGCCGAGCTTTGAACACATACCAGGCAAAAGTCTGGGGCTAATTCTGGCCATCGCATACGAGCGAGTTTTTAGACGAACGTGCGATTTTTTTTTACTTTTGGGAGAGATTCTGTCACTCGTTATCCAGCAAAAGGTATTTGTAATTACGGCAGTCGATTATAGGCGAACGTTCGAATGCAACCATGAGAGTTTTTACGCAAGAAGCGTTCGAGTTATCGTTTTTTTTTGCAATCAAAACAAACAAAAAATAAAAGTGTACATACAGAAATATAATTTCATTTGTTTATTTATACTTGTGTTGTAGAAAGATACAAACAAAAAGATAACTTCATTTGTATGTTTTAATCCCTTAATAATAAAATAGGAAATGTAAGTACCGAATTAAAAAAAACAAATATGTATAAACATAATTATATCAATAAATTTTTATTTTAGGTCAACAGTAATAAAAATAAATTATGCCCAAAAAGAGATATTGGTGTATTATTCTTCGAATGACGTTAACGTTTTCATTCTCATCGGATTCGGAGGAAGATGAATGAAACAAGAATTCCGGATTCATATTAATTTTCAACAAATTTCTTTTACACAAGCAACAAATTTCTTTTGCACAATATTGTTTGTTTGCCTTTTTTATTTGCATTTTTAGTGTTGTAAAACGAATTTATACGCGATTTTTGTCCAACACTATAAAACAAAATCGATTCGTTCAGTATCGGATAAAAGAATTAGAAAATAAAGTACATTCGAAATTATCTTTCAATCGAATACAATTTCGATCACGACTGCCAGAATTAGCCCCCTGGTCTTAAAACAAAAGTATTAAAATTTGCATTTTTCTTTAGCAACTATTTCTTTTATTATACCCTATAACTTTGAACATTTCAATGTGAGTAAATTGTGCTTAAAAAAAAAGTCCATTAGAATAATGAAAAAAATGCTTCCGTTTTGTTTGACTCAGTGGCGTTCTGTAATGCATTGCCGGCCCCTGGTACTGCTGCTTATTGTTGACAACAATGTTGACGACGATCGCATGTTACAGAAATAAAATCAAACGTTTAAAAGTGTTGCACACTTTTTATTGTGTCTTGCTTTTTTTTTTGTTTTTGTTCATTTTTGCTTTACTTAGCAAAACTAATTTATCATTTTGGATAATTTATGGCAACTTTTAGTTTTATTGCAGTTTCGCTGTATATCTTCCCTTTCTTGCTGCATCCAATTTAGTAGTGTCCCGTACATGTTGGCAATTTTGTATAAAAACAAAAGTTTTTTTTTTTTAGATTTTATATCAGTTCAGTTCTTTGCATGATCTGTTTGCTTGTTTTCTTATTTGCTTTGGCATTGACTTTTTGATGAAAAATTGCTACCATCTACGCAAAATGTTATCAGCGCCATAATTAAATAACACCGGGAGGTATATTTCCAGCCAACAGAGCAAAGCACAAAAAAAAAAAACCAGAGAGTGTCATTGTGTGTGAAAGTGCTGCATTTGAAAATCAGGTATACTTGAGATATGAAAAAAAAAATTAATAAATAAATCATGTTCATAATTTCTTATTTAGGTGGCATTCACACAGCAATTTTTAGAAGCCATTCACGCGCAGTGTAGCAGTTCTCTTTTGCATGGGATTTTGCTGGATTTCGATAAAAGATCCACATAATAGATAAAAAAAAAAAAATTATAACTGGTTTTCTCATCAAGTAATTGTTGATCTCGTGTGTCAAGGCCCTAACTCACATGTCTTTTAATCTCAGGTTTCTTGCATAGTTGGTTAAACGTTCAAGCGCAAATATAACCATTTACGTAGTGTATTAGGGAGCTTAATGAAATGGGCAGGCCAGGACCTGTATAAATGGCCATTAGATCAATCTCAGCTGAGCGCATTAAATCGCAAACAAATTGGGGATTGATTTTTTATATATACAACTATAATTCATGTACTATTTTGACATGAAACAGGATCTAATAAACCTTTAGCATGAAATTCACTTTTAAATAAAAACCTCTTTTCATCCATATTTTACTTATAAAGATATTATTGCATTTATTATAATAACAATCATATAAATTATTATTACTCAACTGATAATGAGCAGCCCATTACAAGGGCACCAGGGCATGCAGGATTAACTGAGAATCAGAGAGAGCAAACTCAGCTGCTTCAAGAGCCAGAGAGTTAAGTAGCATAAGCTGGGGATGCGCCAACACTTTCGATTAAGTTAAATCTGAGCTAAAGAATGTGCCCAATTCACTCTCTGGTATAACGAAACCGCGCTGTGTCAATTTCCTTCTTCGATACTTTAATGTCAATTGAAAACGTCTACGAAACAACTTATGAGCGAGCAGTTCTTATGTGACAAGGGCTTTTGGGCATTTCTACACGAGACCAATGTAATGTGTGGTTGACTATGTCTATAATAGCAGGTTTCCACGACATGCGCCTCGCTCTCTATTTGTGCCTAACATTCTAATCAGGAGCCGAGCAACGTATGCTTTGCCATACAAACTTTTGAGAGCGATTGCCGTAGCTTCATATTGAAGCTACATGCGAAGCAAGAAAAATTCCTGTCCTGTCTTCTCTGATTTATATCGCAAGTTTATCGGTTCCTGTCTGTCCAAATCATACATAAGCTCTGTTTCTTTACTCTACTTTGGAATGCCATAGAATCCCAATTTGCACCAAAAGCGTTCCCGTAATTTATAATTGAGCAAATGAGAGTATTTGAGAGATTTTCTTCTTCTAGCCCGTACTTTTTCTTCGGTCTAGTTTGGGCCATGATACAACTAACAAGGTAACCTTTTCGCTGCAATAAGAACAACTTCAATAAAAATAACATGCATTTTGTTTTTGTACAACTTATGCAAACTGTCAAAAAGACGCCACTTCTACATTTACAGAAGAGAGATGCACTGAGCTTATGCCGATTAGCTATCTCGTTTTGGCTGCCTTGCAATCTCTTGACAACCTAAAGTTGTCAGATGATTAACGGTTTAACTGATGAGGCTACTTTGTTAATTGTATCATGGGTTGGGCAAGGAGTTCAGCTGTCACCTGTTTCAAACAACAAACAATAATATAGAAGAAATAAATGTTTTGCGGAAACTAAAAGAAAAATTGAAAACTAATGTGAAAAAATAGTTTAAGGCATTCTCTAAAAAATTATTGATTGATACATATTTATATTTAAAAATTCATTTATTTATATGAATTTATAAGTTCTGTTGTGTTGTTTGGAGAAAACTTTTTTAACACTCTATAAGATGATTCGCTATAGCATTTGAGCTTTGCAATAATATGTTTGGATTTGTTCCTACTTGACAGATTTGTCATCTGCTGCAACATTAATAAAACTGGAGCATTGTACGAAACAAGCTTTAACCATATTGTCGCTGGCCATAAATTTGAGGATTTTTTTGGATCTTTCAGGAAGAGTGATAGATCACAGTCATGCATGTGCTGTGTTTTCATGAAGTTGACATTAAAAAAACACCACCAACTTTCAATTGTCTGCTAAACTTTACATACATATCTACTATATACATATATATATGTATGTATGCACTTAAAAATAATTCCTTTGTTACACATGTGGTGTCGAAACGGCGCGCCGTTCGTCTGTGCCGCTCTGTCAGTTCAACATCAACACTGTTTTTTTTTTTCGTCATTCTCGTTCAAATACAAATTGATTGTATGAATTTCACGATGGTGTTGCTGTTTTGTTAAAGTATTAAATTACAAAACGATTTGTTTGCAAAAAATCAACAAAACATTTATTTTGTTGTTTATACATTTGTTAAACAAATTTCATGTTCTGTGTTTTTTTTTTTGTTTGTTTTTTGTTATTATTGTTTTGTGGAGTTTTTTTGTTTATTGGGTTTCCCTATTAAGTGTTGAGGGAATTTAATTTGTATAGTTTATTTAATTTATTATTACAACATTTTGATGTGTTTTACTTGGAAACAACAATAAAAAGTGAAGCGTAAACTTAACTCTTGTAGACACCGGACAGACCAGACCAGACCACACACACACGGTGGTCTGCTGGCGTTGAGCGTTGAGTTGAAAATGTATAACAAATGTCTTTGGGAGTTGCATGAACGATTGTCCGTCCATTCGAAACTTTCTTTTTCTAGTGGACTTTGTGGTATTGGGTGGTGAGCAGAATTTGCATAATAATTGAACTGGAAAAGAAATAGTGTGACCTGAGTTCGCAGTGATTGGTAAATGTAAGACAGCTATGGTTGTACCCCAGCTAATAAGTGTTCTTTCTTTTGATCTCTTCTTCCTTAAAAATGATGATCAGCACAATTCTATCAAACATTTTTTTCAAGTTTAAGGAAGTTTAACCGCAGATAAATCCATTTGGTGCGAGTTTGTGCCCCAAAGCTAAAACTTAGTTTGATTAATGTTTAAGTCAGTTTAATTTTTTGTCAACTACCTCTAAACAGCCAAGTTGCTTTTCAGTGGTCGTTTAAGAAATATCAAACTGGGTGAAATTGCCATACTTTATTACTTTATGGGAAAAATTAGTATGGCAACATTTACAATTTGTAAGAAAAACTTAGAGCCACTAGAGCACTTTGACAGTTGAGATATTAAAAGACGGTTTTTTTTGAGTTCGGCTTTAATATAATGTTACCAATTGCCCTAAAATGAAAGACTGTGTTACCAGATGCTTATAGTTTTTAACTCTGACAGCTGAAATTTACAATTTGTAAGTGCCACTAGGGCACTTTGACAGTAGACATATTGAAAGACAGTTTTTTTTTTTTGTTTCGGTTTTAATATAATGGTGTCAATTGCCCTAAAATGAAAGAGTGTGTTACCGGATGCTTACAACTTTTAACTGGAAGCCGGAGAAAATCCCTTAGCCCGGCCAGGGGCCGGTTGTCAAGAGCCAGTTTTGAAAACTTGTGAAAAAATATATGTAATAATATTAAAATAATCGATTTTGGATGCCGTCTACGAAATATCGACTTTACGTTCTGTGCAAAAATTTTCCTCTGGCAGCACTGTTTTACCACCATTTTCATATTTTCCTTAGTAAATTACGCAATTTCAACATCAAATTATTAACAAACTACAATAATCCCGCAGACTATGATTTCAATTTTGGGGAGGACCACAACTTCCTGTACAAAGTTATAAAACTCATTTCTTTCAAAGCCTGGCTCCTTATTTAAAAGTTTCCCCACTTTTTAATTGGCCGCCAAGATAATATGATTTGACACATTGGACTTATTTCTTTGGGGTTATTTAACAGAAACGGTGTGAGTCGATAAGCCAGCAACAATTCTAGAGCTAAAGGATGAAATGATTCGGCACTTTAACGGCATAGAACCTCAGCTAAGTCCCAGCGTTATCGAAAATTTGAACCATCAATTGGAGCTGTGCCGCCGGCATTTGGCCGATATTCCATGCAATACATAATATAACCATATCAATATTATCGCAATAAAAAATAAAATGGAAATATTTCCCGAAAAACTTAATGTTGATTTTAAATAATTTAATTCAAAATCAACACTGGCCCTCAAAATTTATCCACTCTTTGGTAGTTTCTTTATAAAATGAAATGTTTCTGGCAACATGTTTATCTAAAAGCAAAATTTTATTGAACTGCTTTACAATATGAACAGCATTAAGTTCGTGCGAAATTATGCCCACAGCGGATCGGAGGGGAAAAAAGGAGAAAGCTTTCTTATTAATCTTGAAATTGGCATTTGTAAATGTAACTTATTTTTAACCATCCTAAATGCCATATGTAAGTGAAGTTGCTAAAAATGTCTCTTTCTCTTTAATTTTCCTTAAATGTTGCTAATGAATCACTTAAAACCTGTAAGCTGCCAAAAATTGCATGAATGAAAATTATATGATTGATTCAGTGGCTCAGCAAACATATTTTTTTTTTTCTTAAAAAAATATACAAAAAGGCGGGTCCATTTCACAATCGATATTGTGTCATCGATTTTTTGTTAGGCTTTTGTGCTGACAACAAAAAAATGGCACAGAAATCATATTTGAAGTCTGCTACTTACATATTTTTGTTGTTGTATTTTTGTATAAGAGTTCCCCTAAGGACATGTAGGGGGATGAATTTTTAGGCGGGCTGGTCATACATGAAACTCCTCTATGGTCATCCTGAGACTAATTAGTCTCAAGGGACCATATTTGGTAGATGCGAAAATAAAATGCCCCCCCCCCCCCCCCCCCCTCCACAAGTTGTTTCGACTAATTTGAGCACCTTGTCATAGAGGAGTCACCAGCACCCACTAATTTCCTCTCTCCTATTTTATACAAAAGTATAAAAAAAATTAAATCGAACGCCTCGCAAGGGATTTGTTTATATAATGGTTGTAGTGGACCTTTTTTTTCTTATACACATATAAATTGTACCAACCTAATAAAACAGCAACAACACCAACTTTGGTAACAACAACATTTTTATAAAAATTCATTCAACTTTCTATTCTTCACAAACTTTTATTTAAATTTATGAATGACTTTTACATGTTGTGTTAACATTAGCTTTCATAAATGCTTAAATGTAAAAAAATACACTGAAAAAAATTTTTGAAATAAACAACAACTTTGATGAAAATGCAACAAAATTAATGCAAAACATTGCAGGACTAAAATTAAACCAGAGAGATGGTATGAAATAAAAACTTTTTCTCATCATTTGCTGCATTTTAACGATGACAGCAATAGTGGCAGAAATTCTAGTAGAAAAAACCTTCTTTTTCGACATCTCGTATAATTATTTAGTATTAAATTTATCTTGCTTAAGTGGTATCAATATTTAAAAAAAGGCAAAGCAGACATCAAAGGCGTTTAGCAGAGTGGCCAACTAGCTGTTTCGAAGCCGCCACACTTCTCGTTAGCAGCCGTCCTTGAATTCAGGGGCTCACGCGACACTCATTTGTTCATGAGAAATTTTGGAATAATTAGTTGGGTTTCAACCATTCTCTTTAGATTTTCGGAATCCACTGATAAGTTGGTTAGCATCAATGAAATGTCGGCGGCATATAGACCGCTGAAAAAGTAAGAAAACATTAAGCTCTAATTTTACACCTAAAATAATACATTTCAATTCACTGTTATTGCGAATAAATAATTAAGTTCATTTTTGAATATTAAGGTAAAATATTTTTTCTCGTCTTGCAGAATAAAACCATTTCAAAGTCGCGAGAATATACAGATTTTTACTGTCAAAACAACTTAGGAAGATAACAGATAAACAATACATTTTTGTTTATGCTGGGTAAATCGTTTCCACTCATTTGAAAACGAAAGAATTTTCACTCAAGGCAGCTCGGTACCAGGTAGCCTTACAAGTCCAGCTGACTGCTGCTTTTAGCTTGAAGAACTGTCAAAATACACAACACAAACACACTGATCTAAAAGAAGAGCCGTAGGATCTTTTTTTTATTCAACTTTCAATTTAATATAATTTAATTTTATTTAATTTAATTAGCAGTATATATCGTCTTTGTTGAACAATCGTTTACAATCGCATACTTTTTTTTCTATATTTTATAAACAACGACCCATTCTGGAATATGGTCCATTACTGGAATTATCAATGTCACTCTGATGCAATTGAATCCATGCAGAAACAATTTCTTTTGTTCTGTCTTAGCAGTTTAGATTTTGATCCTCTTAATATCCCCCCTTACACAAATAGACTTGCACTTATCAAGCTGCCTACTCTCAAAAGCCGTAGAGTTATTCTAAATATTATTAATAGCGACGTCTGCTCTATATTTTCGATCAACGAAATCTTATTTAACGTTCCTCAACTTACATCACGTAATTTTATTCCTTTGTTGGTAAAAGTTTATAGAGAAAATTATGCTGATGCTAATCCTCTCAGGAGAATGTGTTATACTTTTAATCAATTTTATAAATTTTTTGACTTTTCCTTAAATCCCGCTGTAGTCAAAAACTCAGTTATTCATTTTGTAAATTCATAAAAAAATTTTAATATTTTTTATTTTTTTTATTTATTTTTTTTAAACGCTGTCTTTAAATGTAATAAAATTGTATATTCTGTATTGTAAATTATCTGTAGGGAATTAATTTCCATAGACTAAATTAATAAAAAAATAATTAAATAAATAAACAAAATATCAAAATATTTTAAAGTTATTAATTATTATAGTACATTAATAGACATTAGTAGATTTAGAGGGGGGACAGTGGTTTAAGATTTTTACCTACAAAATACATGAAGTGTTTGTTGGCCTGGTGTTTGTTGTAGTTATACGACTACCTGGTTCTCGAATTACCTTGTTTTCAATCAGAAGAATAGGAAATTATAGTTCAAACTGATTGCTCTGTGTGGCCATTAGAGCAACTTTGAAAGAAAACTAAGAGAATATGAAGCAGGAGTTTCTATGTAAGGAGAATCGAGAGTAAGAGAAAAATATATGAAAGAGAATTTGAAGTTACTGACTCTGTTACTCTGTTCCATTTATTTGTGCGCTTTCGTTGTATTTTATTTAAAAAAATTTTTCCCTCAGTGTTTTATATTTTTAACGTTTAATACAATTTAATGTTACAAATCATTTAAATCGTACGCCAGCACTTAGCACGTTACTCCAACATCAGGCCACGATTTGTAAGCATTTATTTCCACTTTTGTACATGACTCTGACCAAACACAGCACACTACAAACGCAATTCCTTCCAAAGGCGCAATGCCCCTATTCCATTTGAAGGTTTCCTCTTCTACTCGGGTACAGTAAGAAAATTTATGATCTTTTCTATGCTAAAGACGGCAACAACATTAGCAAAATAAAACAAAATAAAAAAAAATGAACACCATGGTTGTCTTCACTTTTTCATTGGTGTCATAGTGTCAACAGCATGGACTGGCATTTTGTTATTTTGACACTAAGCAAAGAGAAGACCAAAACAGGCAACCACACCACCGCCACCATTCCGTGCCATTCCATCTATCACTGAACAATCCTTTAATAAAGTCTTTGTGTCTTGTTCAGAAATCATCACGGGCCAAATTATAATGAAATGTTTTTGTGCAATAACAACAACAGCAAAAAAAAAACACTTCAATATAAAAATAAATATTTTTAAATCACGATTTTTCAACTCGCCTGCGTTTTCTGCTAGACAAGAGTTAACAAGTTGTCTAGTTTTATGCCCTGTTTTTTTTCTCCCTCTCTCTCTCTTTGTTCTTGGCGTGAAAGAGTGAAGGTTGAGCCTTTAAAGTTTATTTGTTTAACTTATTTTTTGTGCATAAATTAATTTGTCTTTGTATAAATTGAAAAGTTTTTTTTTGTTGTTGTTACTATTTGAAGTTTAATTTGTGAAAGAGTGTGCTTATTTGTAGTCTCGCCAAATCTTGGCCACGAGCCACCAATTTCCGGCTGCAAAAGTTTAAAGCAAAAATATCTCCATTAAGATTGGGCTGAATAAAAAGATAAAGTTAAAAAAAATCAAATGATAGAGGGTGTTAGCATCATACTGCATGATATTATTTTAGAGTCACTCTTTAGTTTCAAGTTTTTTGTCCAATTAGAAACCTTCATATGAAGGCTGCGAAGAAAAGTGTTACGAAACGATGAAATTGTTTTTTGTATTAAACAATTGTTTGAACATTTGTCATTCTCATTGTGTTCAAGGGAATATTTGGATTTGTAGTAATGTTGCAAACAAAAATCTAAGTTTGATCAAGCGGAAAAAGACTAAAGGCTAAAAATAGGCCTGTTCCTCAATGTCACAAGAAAATAAATATAAGCGATGGAAATGCAGTCGCTCGATTTTGAATCAATTTGTATTCCTCTATTTCGATAGCTTACGTTCGCTTGGACTTACGTTATGATTTTTTTTTTTTTTATCTACTTTACGGACATTCCAGATCGCTGAATCAAAGTTTTGGTTGACAAAAACTACTAACTTGTTCTTGTGTAAATACAACCCTTCTTAAGACTGATCAGCTATATCTGCAAGTTAAAGCAAATGCATATATATGTATGTTATTATGCCAGTTCACTGGCATCATAAATACTAGAATGACATTATCACGAATAAAACAAATTGTAATTGTTTTTTACAACACTTTTTTCATTAACAAAATTTGGATTCGATTTATCGATTGCGTTTGCGTACTGAGTGTCATCACTGTTAAGTTTACAAATATTTTTAATTTATTAAATTAAGTGATATGGAAGAGAAACTAATAAATGCAATTAAAAGGCATGAGCTTTTATATAACAAAACCTTGCTGCTCTATCGAAACAAAAATAGAAGAGCAGCTGCTTGGAGTGCAATAAGGAAGGAGCTCAATTTACCAGGTATGTATATACTAGGATGCACCCAAAACTGCCTGGTTTTATTTAGGAGCTTTTCGTAAGCCCACAAATAACAATGTTTATAAACTCCATTGATTCCATTGATTCTTTTAAAATTTCACTTTCCATTTTGTATGTTAAAAATATTTACACAACAACTGATCAAAACAAAAAACAAACATGTAGTGTGAAACGCATCGAACGCGTAAAACGCATAAAAAGCATGAAAAGCATCGACGCGCCCAAAGCGGGCTGAGTAACTTCACCTTTATGCTCTGGCACTCATATGATGAGCAGTTCAGCATAAGCCGAATAACTATGAAAAGAGTTTTTGCAATCCCACTGCACTGTTTGTGATTTAATCTGTTCAGCTGAGAGCGCTGTAATGGTCAGTTCACTATCCGTGGGTGTATTCACGGTACCTGGCCTAAAAAGGCCCAACTTTCACAGTACAAGTTACTTACGGTAATTCTGTATATCTCTTCATTCATAAAAGAAGAGAAGTGTACGCGACATGGTACTCACTTGCTTGTACTTGGAAGTTCGTTTTGTGTTGCCCTTAGCAACATTGCAAAATACTGCTCAAGTAAACTTGCTCTGTGTGAACAGGCAAGAAGTCTCAAAAGATTTGCCTAATAACACTTTATGGAAGGAACTTGCCAAGTGAAATTTGTGACCAAAGAACTTGTTACACAAGTAGATGAATTGGTAGAATGGCCTACTAAGCGTCGTCCACGAGGTCGCAGGTTCGATTCCTGCCGAAGGCCTTGGGTGTTTCTGCAGACAAACCAAAAGCTTCGCAGTTTTGGGTTTGTTTTTCCAAAAAAAAAAAAAAAAAATAATAATAATAATAATAATTGTTTAGTCTTACACCTGTGAATGAATTGTTTAATACGGATTAAATATTTTAAAGTGGCTCCTCTCCTACTTTTTTTATTTGGTAGGCTTGAAACCAATAATGATATAATGAAATAATGATTTTAGCATTTCTGGTGTTTGTTTCATGGTGAACGAGATAGATATTGAAAATCAGTAATCAAACCATTCATCATTGTTTCACAAGCAAACATATTTTCTCAAAATCTCATTGAAATTTTCTAGCACTTGAATATCTGCTTCATATAAAGTCGACAAATATTGAATGATTTGTTTGATTAAGCATGAACTTACCTGCTTCTGGTCTTGATTTCATTTTATTGAAGTAAAACCACGGCTGCGCAGAATATGGGTCAAATACTGATTAAGACTATTCAAATAATCTTTTTTTTTTCTTTCAAAACAACAACAACAACCAACAAGTGAACAAGAGCAACAACATCATACAAGATAAATATGGCTAGCTGAATTAAGAACTGTAGGTGTTAAATCGTTATGATTATAGACTCAAATTTATGATTTATTACGAATTTAAAAATATTTAACAAATTTATGAAAATTACCTCTAAAAATTAAAAACGCTTAAATGATTAAAAGTAAAATCACAGGCACCAACTTTGTGTAGTTTATTTTGGAAATCCACACAAAAGCCGCCTGAGTGCAGCAGGAGGGTTTTTTTTTTCTTACACAAAATGATGAAGTGAGAGAGAAAAAAATTTTATATGTATAATATGTGGAACAACTTACAATACATGTTCAATCGTATCAAATCAGCTTATCTTTTGAAATAAATCAAAAAACACTTGATTTTTATTTTTGTGTTACAAGAAAAATAAACATCAAATAAGAAAACAGCCAGAAAACAACAATTCAACGTACCTGTTTGTGTCACACTGACAGCGAGTGGAGAAAAGTTGTTCGCTGTTATGCAGCTTTTTTGGTTTTCGTTTTTCTTCTCGTGTGCTGTAAGCCCTCTCAGGGTTCAGGTTAAATTTAATTGATGAAAAAATCCAAACAGCATTCGACAATCGATGTGGAGTGAAAAATCTTGGAAGCTTCTTAGGATGTCAATTGTTTGATGTACATTCGTTAAAACAGCAACAAACCCTTTATCTCTAAAACATCATCTAAGGTTGTTATAATCCTCACCAGCCAACTAGAAAGATGTCGCACTGATGTGGCAGTGAAAAAATAATGCAGAAGCAAAGAAAAAAAAAAACACCACAAATGGAAGTGTTTTTTTTTTTATATTTTTTATTAAGGGCATGCATGTGAAAGAATGTAAACGTTGTGGCTGGACAAGAAGTTGGTTTAATTAAAAATCAGATTTTTTTTGTTTTTTTTTTGTTTAGACTGGCACTGGGAAAACAGAAAAGAGTAACAGTTTCACTCCCATTTCCCATACCACGTTCTCTCACGCTGATGAACATTATTCATAAAGACTTGCATTTATGACATTTCGACCGTTCAGAGCATCGTCATTGTTGAGAGTGGCAGCAAGAAATCACGATTAATTTTTGAAGAAAACCAATATCGGCCCTAAATACTTAACCATCCTTTAGTTGCGGTTGCACTGGCTCGATCTGGCGCCCAGCTATCCGATTTTTGCTGGTGGGTGTTCCGCTCAGTTGTAGTAAACAGTTGATAAAACAGCAGCTGATAATAACTGCCTAAGGTAGATATACAAATGACATCATCTGTCAAATATCAGGGCTCACTTGGCCCAGCCAATACCCGAGGGAAAACCTCAGCTCTGTGATATTTTTCCCCAAGAAAGGCTGACTACCCCAGTGAACTTTCCAACAAAATACTATCACATGGCTACACACGCAAGAAGATGAAATCATCTGTGTCAAGATTTCTGCAGAATTAGCAAAGGCAAAGAGAAGGAGGAGGAGAGTGTTGAGCACTTCTTTTGCTGATGTTCAGCTCTCTGCAAGGCAAGAGAAAAATATATGGGAAGAGTGAAGCGAATTGCGATTTTAATACTATAAAAAATACTGAAGCGAATTGGAATGCAGGCGCCTGTAATCAAGGCGAATTACAGGCACTCGCATCCTAATTCGCTTCTACAATTTTCGCACGATTTTCTCTTCTGAGTTGTCAAAGTTGATAGCAAAGTTGATAACAAAACTTATGACGTGTCGAGAGAAAATGTCGAAGCGAATTGAACTGTGACCACCCATAATTGATTCGCTTTGCCCGAAATGAATTCGCCTTGGTGAGCTCATTGACCCGGGAAAGTGCTTTCATAAAATTTTTGTATACGTATAATGAATACAAATTTCAATGAACTCTGTGACTCTCATGAAAATTTTTTGCTCAATTTCAAAGGAACGTAAAAGTTCATTTTGAAAATGTCGCCAAAACGAAGAGTTGCAAGTATTATAGTTTTGTTTACTACTGAAATAGAATTGCCAAGACTACGCCAAAGATAAATTTATAGGGCAACATTCGAAAATAATTTTTATTGCTAAACTTTTATTAGTTAATTTAATAATTATCACTATAAATATACTTCATTTGTGTTCTTTATTTATATTTGCTGTAAAAACGTTTTAAATATTTTCTAATGTACAAAATAATTTAAAAATCACAATTAATATTCTACTGTAATCCTGAAAAATTCTATGTGCCGTGGAGTAGGCAACCGTGTTTACTACTTCAGTAACTTTACTTTCAGTAAATGTCAAAAAATTACTTTCAGGAAAATTTTTCTGAAAGCTGAGTTGAAAGTTAGAATACTGTGGGCTGTGGGTTAGTAAAAAAGTGTGAGTGTCTTGCAACTTTCAGGCATTTACTTTCCCGTCTAAATGATGATAATAATATCCAAGACGAATTTATTGCCGGGTGGTTGTAGTAGAAATCGCCTTTTATCATACAATCATTGTTGCATGTTGTTACTGCAAATAATTTTTGTTTGTCAAAATCGGCAATTGCTTAGCTGTGTTCAGTGGCCCCAGAGCTACTCAAGAGCTAAATTCTGCTGCTCGATAGCTGCGCTCATTTGCTCAAGAGCAACAAAATTGAAATGGCGCTAATATTTTTGTAAGCAACCAGGAAAAAAATTTAACAACGATCGGTGTCAAAAAAAAAATACTATAAGCCAAAAAAATTATCGCTTGTGCTGCCAAGTTCACCTGATAACTAATGTGTCTTAAAGCCGTAATTCACTATCCTACTGAATCGTACCATCTATTAAAAATGACATGTGTGTCCAAAAAGAGTGATAGTCTGGACTAAAAGTGTGTGTGTGTGTGAAAGACTTTTTGACAAGTCTGTCCGATTTGCTAATCTTTTGAAAATTTTCAGAGTTGACTTTTTGAAGTTGTTTACAAAAGTATAATAGTGTGGCCACTTTGATGCGACTTTTTAAATTACGACAGAATTCTATTAGATTTAGCTAGCAATTTTCAGTGAATGAATCATACGATTGATTAGGATAGTGAATCATGGCCCTTAATAATATCTCTCCAATTCAACAACATGCTGTTACTCTTATACACTTCTGGCCAGTAAAGACTTTAACAACTTCCAAAAAAAAAAAAAAAAAAAAAAAAAGGAAATAAAAGTAGAAGTCTAAAATATTGTCTGCTGTTGGCTGGTTTCTTTTCTTTCTTGCACTTGGTCAAGATCAAATATTAGTTGGGTAGTGATTTCAAAAAAAAACCAAAAAAAAAAAACAAACATCCACCGAAATCTGTCACACACTTTTGTGTGAGTATGTGTGTGGCTTTCGTTGTTGTTGGCCAGCCACATGCAACTGGCCGGCCACTCAACTCTGCTCACGAGTCTAAATGAACAACGGTAGTTTATCGTTAATAAGCAGACTGTTTATTTTAAATCGTTTCTCTTTTTAATCAATATTAATGTACTTTAATGATACTTTTTTGGTTTCCCGATAAAACTGATAAGTTACGCATGATAACAATTGTACACTCTCTCTTTTACACACACACACACACACACGCACACTCAGTCACTCACTCAGTCACTGGCACACGCAAACGGATGTGTATCATTTAATGAACAGAAAACCAATGACATGCGGTAAATGACACTTGTGACCTGTTGATATAAAATGTTAGTATTTTTGGTTTATATTTTTTATAAGATTTAAAACACTAAAGGCTTTACCAGGGACGGGATTTGCCAGCATCCAACTTCATCCTTCGCACCTCATCTTTTAGCAAGGGTAAGACCAGGAAATGGAAGCAACTTAGTTGCCACCCAAACGGTTAAACCAACGATATGGGGGTGGTGTAACATCTTATGTGCACTGTATAAATTTGAGGCAATATTCAGCTTAAGACTTCGCTCCAGTTATTGAAATATATCGAGTTCGCCGTTGAGAGTGGTGGTATCCTTTCAGGGCCCAGTTAAGCCTCCATTTAAAAAAGATCAGCAATATTCGTGTTTTCTTTTTATTTTTTCTTGAATCAATGCTTATAAATAGTTTACGAAACTCCATTCACTATACTCCATTATTATTATTATTGGTTTTTTTCTAAGCACTGACATTTCCCGCTTATTTTGTTATCAACGAAAAACTGTTGTCCTCTTAATTATTACGTTAATGAGTTTTTCTGTTTTGTATGCTGTGTGCTGTGTGCTGTGACCAGGGCGAAAAGCATAAAACCTTATCTGCCATACACTTTATCAGCAGCAACAACATGTGCATCATATTGCTAATAACCAGCAGGTAACGATGAATGGATGGATGGATGGATCGATCGAACGTTCGCTGGATTTGATCAATTCCATCAATTGATACGCAAGATTTTCATTAATATCTGCATGTGCGAGAAAATCGCAACTGCATGTTGCATGTACATATTTAAAATATTTATTCCGCCACAATTCCAAAAACCGCATAAATGAAGATGCCAGACGATATGACTGCGTAGAGAAGTGAAAATGCATATAAATTGTATTTGTTTGTGCTCTCGTAATCTTTTTTGCCATTTTAAAAAGAGATTTATTTCTTTGATAAGAAATTTATGATAATATAATGTTCAGAAAAAGCAAGATATTTTTGCCAACGAGATGATTCATTTAGGGAAGGAGTATAATTTTAAAGATTTCATAAACAACGAATATTCTTCACTTTACATCATGTGCTTTAAATCCAAAATAAGTGAGAATTTTCTCAAAATGAATGTTACTTTTCTTGTTTTCTTTTTAAAAATGTTGATCACTGCAATTTGATCACAACAAAATCTTCTTTGTCAATATGGAGGCATTAAAACCGAACTCAAGCCTGATGAAATTTTTGACTTGGGATTTAAATACAAAATTAGCAAGTTTTCCTTAAAATTTAAGTTGGATTTAAAATAGCTTTCTGTTTTACAGTCTAAAATTATTGTTGGTAATTAATTGTAACAAAAGTACGGCAGCACAATGTAAGTGTCAAAAAATTATCGATAACTCAATAAAAAAACAGCTGTTCAAACAAATTTGGAAGCAAGTGAAATTGTGAAAAGTTTAGAAAGTAATAAATTGTTTTGTCAAAACGATTAAATTGAGTAGCAAAAGTGATAAAAGGACTGCCAATTTCACTGCCACAGAATTTGTTTACCTTCTGGAAATAATAAAAAATCAAATTATTAAACAAACAAAAAAACATGTGCAATTTTCTTAATTTGCAGAAAAAAACCAAACTGTCAAAAACATATGGCAGTACGAAAAACTTAAATCGATTTTACAGGGGCACGGCAGGCCGTTTAAGTTTGATTTAAATAGCAACTGTTTGACTCAATTCTGTATTTAAATCAAATTTAAATTGAAATGGCATTTAAAATCCAAGTTAAAGTTAAGTAGCGAACTCGTTCTATTGTTCGGTTTTAACAGCGAACATCTGTTATTTAGGCCTCCCTACATTAAGCAGTAAATTGCTGCAACTTGTCTGTTCATTGATACCATCTGTCTGGTATAGACTTAAGTCGAACATGTTGTCTGGTTCGTTTTTCACATAACAGGGGTTCAATCTTAGCTTAGACCAGTACTCAGGGGACGACCCCTATATATGCATGCGCATCGTACCGGAACTAGGAAAATAGGTTTTGGGGAGGATGAAAGAGGGAGTAGTGTTTGTGCATATTTGATTTGAACTTCTTTACATTGTAGCTGGCGGGGAATATGTCTGCAGGCATTTTGTTCCACAGACGAACCGTGCGGCTGAAAAACGAATTCTCTCTGGAATGCGTTGTGCGGTTCACTGGCCAATCGACTACAAACGGATGTGCTCTTGACGATGCATGTGTGTTGTGTAAAAATATGCGGGTTGCGGCAACAAGATCGCTGATCTCGTCTGAGCAAAATCCTTTATAATAGCGATAGAACAGTGTAACACAACCCACACTGCGACGATGCTCCAGTGAGTTAATAAAGCTGGATACCCTACACTGTCACTGAACTTTTGCCGACTTGTATCGAACTCGGTCTTTTATTCGTTTTTAACACAAACCAATGAACGAACATCTGTTATTTAAATGGCTTCGATCATGGGTTCGTGTTAAAAACGAATAAAATAATGAGTTCGATACAATTCTAGATTAAACCCCTTGGTGCCTTGTGTGTTATATGGCTGCGAAATCTTTTCAGGTTGCGACTCTGCTAGTAAGCGTAAACTAATTGTTTTATACAATAATATTTTGAGGTATGTGTATGGCCTACGAAAGCATGACCGTATTTCTAATTTTTCTTCACAACTTTATGGTGTATCCCTCGAAAGTCTACTCAAGATTCGTGTACTTATATTTCTTCCTAAGATCATTTATCGATCTGCAAGCTCCGTTGTACGTTGTACGACAAAATTAAATTTACCAGATCACTTAGAGGCAGAAAAATTATTATTCCGCGTCATAGTTGTCTGGTTTCAGAGTGGCAGTTTTTTTATAAATGCAGCGCGTCTTTGGAACCTTCTACCAGCTACTCAGCAACTCAACAGCAACGCAACAAGTTTCAAAAGGTTTTTGTTTAATAACTTCACTTAATATAATTTTTTTATTTATTTTTTCATTTTTTATTTATTTATTTAATTTGTTTTTAATTTTTTATAATACAAATATTTTTCTCCAGTGGTGCCTAGAACCAGTTGTGCCCCTTTAACACATTTCTGTACTTTATATATAAGTGAAATCTTGTTGTACAAGAAATGGAAATAAATTAATAAAATTAAATAAAAAATAAGTAAAAAACCCCTGTTATTGAAAAAATAGAACCAGACAACATGTTCGCCATAAGTCTAGACCAGACAAGTTGCATCAATTTACTGCCTAATGTAGGGAGGCCCATTTCAAATAGTGTTTTTCAATATACATACATACATATATTTTTTTCATCTTTTCTTACAACTTGATTTAGTTAAGATAAAATTCACTTTTATCCTGGCGCGAGTACAAACGGCAGCCAGCAACATTTAAAAGAAAAATGTTTTATTTTTGTTGTTCGCACTTTTACATGCTGATGCTGTTGTTGTTGGTTGGTTGGTTTGTTTTGCCAGCATGTTTATTATCGCTTGATATTAAAAGTTGTTATTATTTTTTTCTTTTTAAGTTTTGGTTTTTTGCTTGCCATAATAATTGTATTTGTTGCTGTTACTTTTAAGTACAAATAATTGTAATGAAAATCTTCTAGTGTTTGTCCCATATCTTATCTCATTTTACTGATTTCTTTTTCTCATTTGCAGCCCCAAACAACATATGAGTGGGGAAAAAAAAGTTAAACACACAAATATGTAAGTGTTTTAAATGTTAATTTGATTTTTTTCAAAGCCGTCTTTATTTCTTTTTTTTTTGTTTTTGTTGCTCCTGGATACCTGCTGGTGTTGTTAATTGAGAATTTATCGGCTTTTAAGCACCTGCTTAAAGTGTGCGTTAATGTGATGATGCTGGTGCTGCTGCTTCTACTGGTGCCATCAATGCAGAAAGATGAGATCGTGATTTAAATCAATTAGAAGGCTGAAAACACAGTACAAATATGAGATGTTCTTCAAGTTTATTTTTGTTGCCAAATAAATTTAGTAACAAAAAAAAAAACGAAATGTTAACATTCATGTTATTGATTTATTATGCATTAAAAACAAGTCTGTATTCAAACAAAAAAAAAAAAAAAAAAACGAAAAAACATAATATGTTAGTTAATAGTTCTCGTGCATAAGATTTTCGACTACTATCAACTAATAAGAGTAAACCAAAAATTACCCTCTAAGCTTACAAATTTTAGCGAAATATCTAGAGCGCCAGAAACCACAATTATACACTAGTGTTGTATATATTTTATATTAATAACTATTTCACTGGTTTTATATGCCTAAACATCACAGCAGGCATCACTGGCAATACCTCTCAAAATAACTCGTCTCAAAATAACTCGTGTATGAAATTATTTGGTGGGAAAAAAAAATTTTTTTGTACATGGAGAAGGAGTAATCGTGAGTGGCGCGTGATTGAAAATAATCTGTGTAGAGGTCATGAGTAACGTGAGCCAAAAAAAAAAACTACTAATGTGCACATCTCTAATTGTTTCCAAAAGGGTGGATGATCGTATAAAAGCTGAGCCAATAGTCATTTTACAACAGAACTCTTAAGTACTGCGAGCAATTAATATCGTTTGTATTAAATTGAATTTAATTGTTAAATATCGCCACGCAGCAGAATATTGATATAACGAGTTTGCAATAAGCAAATAATGAATTTGTGTAATTGAAAAAAAAAAAAAAAAATATACTAAAAATATGTTTTTAGTTGATCGGTAGCAATGGCAGTAAATTATATGCCAAAGTTGTTTTCCACGTAAAACTTGGCGTTCAATAGTTCGTTGGAATTACGTGTATGAATGAATCTTTCGAGGAGAAGCAAAAAATAGGTATGTATACTTGCTGCAGGTTGAGGAAAAAAAATCTATTTCAAATAATAAAAAAAAAACAAAAAATCAGAGGTCAAGTCGATGTTTTAATGATCATCTGAACTATAGAGTAAAAATAGTGTAAAATAAAATATGTAAGTAATGAAATTCATACGACCAAGAGTGCGATGCTTTGGCCCCCTTATTTATTATTATTAATTCATTTCTTAGCTTTTGTTTTATTATTCCAACTTTTTCTTATATAATTATTTTTTTTAATTAAGTTTATCATTCTCAGGCTCTTTCTATATTATTTATGTGATTGATATTAATTATTATTATTATTATTATTTTTTTTTTCATAAGGACACTGCCGTCTAAACTGCACTGCAAGTAACTGCTATTGCTTTTTTACTTGCTGCTCAGAGAAGAAGACGTATTTTGTTTGCTGGTGTTAGTAGCATTTCGATAAGCGTTTCGCTCCTAAAGTTCTGGGCCAATTTCCATAAAATTTAAATTATGCTCATGCGTATGGCAAATGCCTCAAAACCATATAAAAGTTCGAAACTGGAAGCAAAAATATGAACGTAAAAGGCATAAGAGAAAATTATTCGCATAATAAAATAAGTAAAGAAATTTTTGATATCAATTAAGAAAACTTTGGGATTTTGTAAAAATTAATTCTTTAATTGTATAATGAACAGATGAATGTACCCCAGCTCTAAGTCTTAACACAACAGCTGGCGGTTTATTATATGATTGCTTGTGTTCAATATCATTGAATATACACAGAAAATTAAAATAAATTTACGACCGCAAAGGGAGCGGATGAAATTTATGGCGACTGCTAAGCAGATGAATGTACCCCAGCCCTAAGTCTTAAGTTTGCTTTATACATCATATCATTTAAAAAAAAAAAAAATTAATATTAAGCTCGAGTCTACACAGAAAAAAATAGTACACAAATGGTTTAAATTAAAAAACCCATTGCTGAAATTAAAAATTGAATAATGAACATTTTAATTTCAGCAATGGAGCTTTTAATTTAAACCATTTACAAAGTTCAATTGGTGTATTCTTTTTTTTCTGTGTAGACTCGAGCTTACTATTTATTTATTTTTTTTTGAAATGATATGACGTATACAGTAAACTTAAGACTTAGAGCTGGGGTACATTCATCTGCTTAGCAGTCGTCATACCTTTCATCAGCTCCCTTTGCGGTCGTAAATTTATTTTAATTTTGTGTATATATTCAATGATATTGAACACAAGCAATCATATAACAAACCACCAGCTGTTGTAAAACCACAAGATTTCTCGTCCATACCCTTTCGTTCATGAATTTAAAAAAGCATAATGAGTCTAGACGCTATTTTATTACCTGTATACTCTTTTAGTTATTCGGAATTTAAAAATTTTCCTTGATAAATTACATCAACTTTTTGGGCTTATACACACCTACATACTATAGGTAGAATTTATTAGGTAGAATTTTCTTTAGAAAATTAAGGGTTCCACATTTCTTTTTTTTTTTCTTGATAAGAAAAGTAACATTCAGGCAACCTGTGCCACTGAAATCACAGATCTTGGTGCATTATTTATCGATGTAGATGCCAGGTAGTCTGCCTTTGCATGTTTATCAGTATCAAAATTTTGTTTAAAACCCACTTTAATATATACACACACAAGCACACTCACGAACAACTGGATAGTCGGTTTTGGGCCTCCATCACCAGAAAAATACACGTAGTGTTTGTTGTACTTACACGTGCTGCGGAAGTGCTGCTGTTACCTGTTGCTTCAAGGTGCCTTGTACAAATGAAATTCAAACAGAATATCTCAGCTGATGTGACCTCTGTTGTATTATCAATATTTTTGTAGAGGTGTGCAGTTGCGGCTGTGTGGTGATATTGAAAAAGTCGTGAGTGCATGAGCGTGATTCTGCATTGAAATTTCGTGCGTGAAAGCTCATGAGTACATTTTCGAAGAAAATCAAAAAAATTTTGCAGCAAAATTATGACACTAATGCCCAAAAAATCAGTAGAAGTTCTTCTTTGAGATTGGTTCAATTTAGGCTTGGAACTACATTTTAGGAGAAGGAAATTTAGCGTTTGAACTCTGGTCGCTAAGCAGCTGTGTGACATTTTGCTGCAACGTTGCCAAATTTCTACTTCTAAAAATAATCACTATAATATGTGGTGGACTGATTTACTGCAGTCAAGGTTAAACTGCAATTACACCACGGAAAAGTTTTGTTAAACCAGAGCCCAGAGGTTATGTGAGCCAACATAACCTCAAAACAAAATTTAAAGATAATTTGTATATTGTCTTGACTAAACTGAAATAATTTGCTCAAAACAGGTTAAAACATAAAATTTCATAAATACATTTTTGAGGTTATGTGAGCATACATAACCTCGAAACAAAAAGAAAATTTAAAATTAATTTGTATGTGTTATTTTGTAAGCACTAAACTAATAACTAATTGTTCTAAAACAGATAAAAACATAAAATTTCGCAGACACATTTTTGAGGTTATGTGGCATATTTAATCTCAAAAAAAAAAAAAAAAATTTTTTAAATTAATTTGTATATTCTCTTGCAAAGTCTAAACTAAACTGATTTTTCAAAAATAGGTTTAAAGATAAAATTTCATAAACACGTTTTTGGAGTTATGTGAGCATACATAACCTCAAAAAAAAATTTAAATTTATTTGTATATTCTTTTGTAAGGTCTAAACTAGAAACTAATTGTTCTAAAACAGGTAAAAACATAAAAATTCATTCACACATTTTTGAGGTAATGTGAGCATATTTAACCTCAAAACAAAATGTAAAGGTAATTTGTATATTCTCCTGCAAAGTCTAAACTAAAATTGTTCAAAAACAGGTTTAAACATAAAATTTCACAAACACATCTTTGAGGTTACAACGAGCAAAATTAAAGTTTAAGGATAATTTGTATGTGCTCTGACAAAGCCTAAACTAAACTGATTGTGTTAAAGCAGGTAAAAGCATAAAACACATTTTCGTGGTTATACATGCTCAACGAGTAAAAACAAAATTTGAGGGTAATTTTTATATCCACTGGCAAAGTTTCTCTAAAATAAAATGATTGCTCGTTGTAAATTTTGTCCAAGTATAGTAGTCTCAAAAACAATAACCACATTTTATGTGGACAAAAGTACCCACAATAATGATGTCAAAAGAACTTCGTCACACGCTGTGACTTTTGTATGAATCTCATACAAGGCTGAACGGTGAATAATATACCTTACACAAACTTACCAAGCTTAAGGGTGATGGTGAGAGTAAACAAAAAAAAAAAAACAAGCTGTGTTTGATATTGCTTCAGAGAAATCATTTCGATGGTAATCGTGCGTGACGTGACGTGAACCAAAAGTGAAAACGTGCACATCTCTAATTTTAGGCATAAAATCGACTGCCGATATAAAAGCCAGGCTTATAGTTATTTCACAACAGAACCTTTAAGTACAACGAACTAATAGTATTACTAGTGTTAAATAAAATTTAATCAGAAGCTGTAATAGCTCGGCAAATCTTTAGCAATTAAAAGCAAAGCAAATATACATTTTTAGAATTGAATTCTTGAAAATGCTCACTGACAAACAAATCGATATACCGATTTTGAGAATAACATACGATAACTCTATGTAAGTAAAAATACAAAAAAAAACCGAAGTTCTTATGTGTCATCTTATAATGGTGAGTGGGCAAAGTTCTTGGAAGCTTGAACTTCATTCCGACAACCAGAAATCGCCGATATATCCAAGAGAATGAACTTTAACGCCAAAATGTGGCTGTGAGCTCTCTGCATAAATATTTTATTTTTAGCTGATAAAAATTGTGGCCAAATTGTATTTTTTTTTATTTTTTGAAAGTTCTCATTTTCTCTATAACCACCTAAAACACACATTAATTTTTTGCTCATTAAAATATGAAAAAACTTTGATTGAATCATTGTTTAATTAATTTATCTCATTATTCACCACTAAATTTTAGAGCGCCTGGTTGTGAAAAAGTGACTGTAGAGCAGAAATCTAAATTTCTAAAGGCATCATTTTCGCAAGTAAAAGACTGGGTAAGTCACAAACCACTACTAAAATATAATTATTTCTGTATTAAGTTTATCAGGCTCAAGTTCTTTCTATATTATCTTTGTGATTGATATTAATTAAATTAGACAAAGAAAACATCAAAGACATTTAGCAGGGTCTTTGATGCCTGATAAACTTAATACAGAAATAATTATATAAGAAAAAGTTCAAATAATAGAAATTAATTGACACTACTAAAACAATTAAACAAAACACGCAACGGCTGCCCAAGACGTTAAACTTAGATATTTATGGAACTCTATACATTAAAAACAACGCTTTTGGGGTTTAGCAATGCTAAAAGCTTATTTCTGACGCCACGTCTATACATGATGGCTTGATATTAAGCTGCATGTCATATTGAGATCATGATGCCAATGAATGCCTCAAGTGTGGAATCCAGACCTGTCTCAGCAGCCAGATGACTAAATCATATAAAATTCAATTTTATTTTTCTGAAAAATTTCTCCCAAGTTGTTAACAAAAAAAAAAAAATTTATAAAATTTTTTTTTCCTTCTTGTTCCAGTTCGAGCGCATCATGACGGAGGAGATGTCAAAAGTTGAGCAAAATGTTAAACTGTATTTCATGGAATGGGAGATTGCCACCTCCAGTCGAAACTTATTTGTGGTCAATGACTTAAAATATGATGAAATTTACATAATATTTGGCAGTGACAAAATGCACTGGTGTTACTACACCATTGATAATCCACAAATGCATCTGGCGGGAGTTGAGGACATGTCGCTCAGGCTCTGTGTCTGCTGTCTGGCCAAACAGCAGTATGTGAAAACAATGCGAACCATACAGGAGATGGCCATGCAGCCCTGGTAGCATAAGCCTAGTATTAGTATCACCATTGTTTTAGTACTAAAAAAAAAAAAAATATTTCACCGTACGATCACTTGTGAGCAAATACTCTGCCATTTTTCTATTTGCTCTGGCAAAGGTTTTGTGAGATTGAAAAATTGTTGATAAAATGTTATTGCATTACATTTTCGAACTTACGCATTTTATCTGAGAAGTTTGTGCTGAAATGTATTTCAACAACATTTTATTTTTTATGAGCACCAGCATTTGTGAAATTTAATTTAATATGATGTGTGGTTTTTTTTTCTTGTTTTTTCTTTTCGTTGTTATTTGTTGTTGTTGCATGCAAGTCAATGTATAATATACAAATGCTTTATATGTGCATTTTTATTTGTTTATATGCACACTTTTGGCCAAAACCAGAGCCAACAATTGAGCAGTGGTCACATTTTTTGTGGGCCAATATTTGTCAAGGTGAGCGTACCTGTAATCACTGAAATCTGTTACAAACATTTTTGTTATTTTGAGCATATGACCTTTTAGGGAAATAATGAAAAATTGTAAAACTATAAAAACCTAGATTAAAACAATTAGATTAATATTAATAATTGTAAACTAGATAAAAAATAAAAAAAATTAAACTAAAAACAGAATACTGAATATTGAAATTTTAATTACATTGAACTATGATAGAGTAATACATTTATATATGAACTTAATTATTTATTTGCTTTAAGAGCTAATTGAAATGTATTAATTGAGGTCCAAAAATGAACCTTTCAAAAAAATGCTTGTTGTACCTTCGAGCTGTCCATATGCCGACGACATTTCGTTGGTGCTAATCAACTTAATTTTCGTGATCATATTTCAATGATAGTAAACAAAGCTAATGGGGTACTTGGATTCACGAAACGTTGGTCAAAAGAATTTATGGACCCATACATTACTAAACTGCTATTTACGTCACTTGTTCGACCTATTCTTGAGTATGGATCTGTTGTATGGGATCCTTGCTATTCTATTCATATTAACCGTATTGAATCTGTTCAAAAACAATTTTTAATTTTCTACCTTCGTGGTCTGGGGTGGAATTCGTATATCCTACCTCCGTATAAAAGCAGGCTGTCTTTAATTGAATTGCCAACACTAAAAAGTCGACGCACGATGCTGAGCGCGTTATTTGTTCTGGGCCTGTCAAGAGGTGATGTTGATTCCGAGTTCCTGCTTAGTCAAATAAACTTCAACGTTCCAGTAAGACCAACCCGTTATTTAACATTCTTGGCTTTGAAATTCTACCGATCTGTTTATGCCAATAACGATTCTTTCCGTCGTGCCTGTGGGAACTTCAACGAATGCTACCATATAATTGATTTTTCTGATAATATTGATAATATCTTAATATCTGAATAATTTATTTTTGTAATTTGTGTTTTTCACTGCATATGTACGTATATAGTCAGTAAGGATGTAATAATCTATTGACTTAATAAATAAATAAATAAACTCATCAGTAGTAATACATTTATATTAAATTACTTTTTGAGGCTCAAGTTCAAACCTTGGTTGGTCTCACTTTGTTATCAATATCAATTAAGCAAAGACCAGTAAAATTTGTTTTATAACGTGGACCCTCATCAGCACTCTGTGACCTTTGGACCAGACAAATTTCACAATTTTGACGCAGCCGTTTTAACCACACGGCCACCAAAGCTCATGCAATTTTATTTTCTATTTACATATATACTTAACTAACATTATTGCTTTTTGAAAAAATTCGTTAAAAAAAAAAATTGAAATCAGACGCCCTGTATTTTTTTTATTTACATATATTTTTGGACTGGGATTAGTATTCGGGGTATGATAATTTTGATTTTTGTTTTTGTAAGGCTGAGTGATTAATTTTTGATATTGCAAACATTTCAAGGCTTTGCGCAGTTTTATGGTTTGTTGTGTCTCTTTAATCTCTTGAAGTT
>OY759168.1:115207368-115389868 GCA_963662145.1 Sturmia bella | reverse complement strand
TTTGAGAGCGAATGAAGTTGCTTCATGTTGAAGCTACATGCTAAGCACGAAAAATTCCTGTCTTCTCTAATTTATATCGCAAATTTATCTGCACTATCTGTCAAAATCATATATTGTAAACAAAAAACAAAAAAATTAATTAAATAAAATGCAAAAAAAACCTAATTTTCCCATAAAAATAAAAGTTAAGTTCTGGGCTGTATTTAATGCCCTGCAATGCCAACTCCGAAGACATTTCCAGAGGAATGTGGTTTTTTTGCAACAACACTTTCACTTAACTTTTTTGTTTATTTAGACAAATTTTCCTTATTATTGGAAAATTTATGCTGGCTTTTCAAAAACAAAAGTCAAACCGAAGCACATAGACGAGTCGTGTAAACGGTATGATTCATAAATATGATTGAGAGAGCGAAGCGGGTGATTCAACTCGTAATGGAAACATGCTATAAGGTCTACTTTGTTATTATATATCTCAATTACGAGCAAGTAAAATCGATGTAAAAATTAAGATCCATATACCGTCACTGCCAGTTCATTGATATCGATGCTTGATTCATACGTTTGGATATATAAAATAATATTACAAAAAAAAAAAAATACATTTGCTTTAAATATATTTATGCTTTAGAGCGAACAAGTTCGATATGCATGAAGGGGTTGCAAATTCCGATAATAAAAGAGTATAAAAATGAAGTTACAGAGCACAAGTCGCCCGCTGCGATGCGTAGAATCGGTACAATTGCACCGTGTGACCACAACACCACGTGGAGAATTGTTAAGCAGAAATGCTTGGATTTGCAAATTTTAGCTCCTAAATACTTTTTGCATATGTTCAGCAGTGACTTTTAACTTACCCACTCCCGCGCTGGCGAAATTGCTCCCTTTAGCGAAGAACTGCTGTGAATTGCAATTGATCTTTCACCTCGAGGGGCTCTGAAACGAAATGAAAAGTAAACAAATAAATTCATTACACATCTAGCATTAAAATCTTTATTTAAATATTTCATTTTTATTCAGAGAAAAAACTAGATTTTTATGATTGACCTCTCAGCAAAAATTTGCTTTTTAAGTAGTCATTTAACACGAAGATCCCCTTACATTCTCTTGGGTATAGAAAATCACAAAGAGCTGGTCGCCAGTCTAACGAATGTCAATTTTGCCGAATGACAGGAGCCCCAAAAAACTACATGTTTGATTTTATTTAGCTGCCATTTTTTTTCCAAAATATTTTTTTACTTACATGGCTGGTTCATGTATCATTCTCAGCACCACGATCTCCGTCCTCTTCTTGGGAGCCATTTTAAGGAATTAATCAATTTATTATGTGTTTTCTTTCCAGACAAGCGATGTTATTTGTTCGGCGTAGCTGATAGTTTTGTGTGAAAGTAACTCCTGGCGTGGCTTTTATAACGGCCACCATTACGCTTTTGCTGAGCAATATTTATAAGGGCTGAATACAGCAGCAGCCTGGTTTAGTCGTTTGTTAAGTCCTTGGCCAATTGCTTTTGTTTGGAGAGATTGTGCGTGAACTGTTGTAATTGAGCAGCATACATTTGTAGCAGGTACAAACACTATGTAAATTTTGTTAAAGGAAATGAAGTTTGTAAACAGCATGTTGACACTCAATCATGCAGCTGAAAATTGACTTTATCTACGAGGGTAGGCATTTATGTTCTGGAGTTCAGCAACCAAGAAAAAAACAAGATAGTCTAGCTAAAATCTATTAAAAACTGATAAACATTTCTTTACTTTTTCCTAGCGCTGCCATCATATTTCTATTCCCCTTTACGATTTTTCTAAATGTACAGTACAGTTTAATGAACTATTAGAGATCCCCCTCTGCATACTGGTATCACCAGTCTAAAATAAAATAGAGAATTTTGTTGTAGTACGAGATTTGATGAACCATCTGCCGTATAGTCCTGGCTTGGCACCGCAAGACTTGTTTTTATGACCGTATGTAAAAAAAAAGAAACGTTTTTCCCACACCTAAAGAAACGTTTGCTGCATTCAGAATGCACATTTTGGAGATACCTGCAGCAGAGTGGCAAAGGTGCTTGCACAATTGGCAAACGCTTATAGCAGGGCATGGGGAATATTTTGAAAAGCCTCAAAGTGATGTTCAATGATAAATATTTTGTTTTGTTCTCTGTAATACCGAATTGTAAAAGACCACCCTCGTAACTGGTATAGGGCTGCCTCAATGTAGAAAATACTTGCTAATTCAGCCAACATTGAATAGTAAAATGTTTTAAAGGAAAATTTTACCTGAGTACTTAGCCCAGGTAAACTATTTCTTGCTTAACAGACAGTAAATGTTTGCTAAATCCTGCAATTCTAGGAAGCTAAATGTAAATCTTAAATAACAAAAACTAGAATACGCTGGAAGCCTTGAAAACTAAATTCATAATTTAACTATGGGAATTTCCCCATCGTTAAAGGGTATATTTTGGTAGCAAAATATAGATTTGCATTTAGATATTTTGTGGCTACCTGAAGCGAACATGTTGCACACCACACAACACAGCCAAGCAAAAGTGATTTACAGAGAACCCAACAAATGATTGAATCAGGCCTGTGAATTCATGGCAGTGGCTATGAAAGTCGAGACAATAGTCATTGCAGAACACAACTACTAAGTTCGCTGAACAAATAACATTGTTGGTGTTAAAGAAAGAATTTATTTTGAAAAATGTATCCCACAACGGAAATTTTGAGCCTGCAATTGTCATACGATCCGAATATGTAAGTGAAAAATAATAAAAATAAAAAAAACAACTGTTATCTGCTTGCCAGGGAAAATAGAAAATATATTAATGCCTGTCTTACCACCGTTGTCCAATCTGATGGCAGGTAGGCCCGGTGAATTTGTATGATCGAACATTCCATATCAAAAAGATAATTTTCGAGACGTCTGATTTTAATTGTTTTTATTTTGTTTAGAAGACGTGGTACGGGCTGGGTGTGTTGCAGAGAAGATTTCATATCACATATATGAAACATGTAAAAAAAAATCATTTTCGAGACGACCGATTTTCAATGTGTTTTTTCATTTTACATGGGAGGCCTGCAACCGGGTGTTCCAATACACCAGTATTGGAAAAAAGTTCCACAACATTATATCAAAAATATAATTTTCGAGACGTCCGATTTTAATATTTTTTATTTTGCTTAGAAGGCGTGGTACGGGGTGGGTGTATTGCAAAGAAGATTCCATACCATATATCAGACTTATAAAAAAATTTTTTTATTTTTCATGGGAGGCCTGCAACCGGGTTGGTGTATTGGAAAAAAGGTTCCTCTACTTTATATTAAAAATATAATTTTCCCGACATTCGATTTTCAGTTTTTTTCATTTTAAATGGGAGTGTCCCTAAGGGGAACTGGAATGAGGTACTTGTGCTCGACAAAAAAAATATTGGAGGGATAATTGGCCAAACATTAGATTCCCTTGCAGCACAGCCGGAGGCAAATAACTGTAGGTGGGGTGGCATCTCATTCTCAAGGCTCCCAGATACGGGCACCTGTTACTAATGAGACGCAGGGTACCCACAGAACAGTCAAATATATAAACAGCCAACAAAAAATTATTCTCTCCATAATTTTTTGTTTTAACACAACGACCAACTGCCACAAAAATTAAATAAATTGAATAGATTAAAATAACCTGAAAAGCAGAAGTTTCGAAAATAATCATGCCAAAAGCTACCTCAAAATCAAAGGCCCCCATATCAATTATTAAATCGACCCACCCCCCAATATATACAGGAATTAAAAACAGTGGTCGCCAAACTTTTGCTGTGAAATCTCCCCAAAGCCACGCACAACACGAGATCACTCGCCATTGTTGAGTTAAACAAAAACACTGAAAACAATAACAAAATTTTGAATTTTGTTATTGTTTTGCATTTAAGCGCGCAAGCACTGTACAGAGTCTGACTGTTACTTTTTGAAGATAAAATAAATTAATAAAGATTTTGTTGAATAGTGTTCAATAAATTTATATGATTACTTATAACTCCATTTCAGTGGCCCTGATCGTCAAGATTTAGTTGCTGTAATAAGAACTGGTAGTATAAGTGGTTCACACATTGGAATTGCAGATTGGGTAAGTTAAAATTAAGTACAAAAGAGTTTTGCCAACAAATCAGACATCCAAAAATATAAAAAAATCACGATTTTGAAATTTAAGCAGCTCTCTTTCTAAGTCTATGATGGAGCTAAAATGCTAAAAATGAGAGTCATTGCAAGATTTATTGCAGCCAATCTATTAGGGTGCCATAATCATAGAGTGAAAACGCAACTGTGCGTTTGGTGGGAGATTTGAAACATGCAGCCGCTACAACAACCTAAAACCCACAAAAAGTTAAAAACTAAAGGGGGTCCCCAAACAAGAAACTGTGCAACTTAGTTAGTTAGCAGTGAGTTTTGAATCATAAGAGTTAGAGGCCTGAAATTTCCGCAAGATATGTGGTTTACTGCAGAATATACCAAGAATAGCAAACAGTGAATAGCTAAACGGTGCTCCCATACAAGAAACCGTAATTAGCTGTAACTTCTGAGCCACTAAAGATGGAAATTTTAAATTTTCAAAGCATATGCAGTTGCCAGGCCCATACAAACCGATCAAAAGTTAAATGTTGTCTTATACATGTCAACACCCTGTAGTTTGTCAGCTGTAGCTTTTAAGTCGTAAGAAATAAGAACTTGAAATATTCACAGTACCTACATATATATATACATGCATATGTACATAAATATCAGCTCGAAAACTTGTACATGACAGCTTTCTTTATTTTTGAAAGTCATGATTTAAAATCTTTATAATATTGCTTTTTTCTCCTTTTTTTTAGTTTGAAGAAGTCATGATCCAGGAAAGATCAAAAATGCCGCCACATAGTGAACCCCGCTTTGCTGAGTGGGAAATTCATACCTCTGATCGAAATTTATTTACTATTAACGAGACCATTTATGATGAAATGTACATTGTAATCGCCGATGATGAAATTTACTGGTGTTACTATCTATTTGCTAATCCTCGAATTCGTCTAACGGGAACTTGTGCGCCATCGGTTAGTGTCTGTCCCTGCTGTTTTTACTGCCAGTATGTGAAATTAGTGAGAACAGTTCAAGACAATGCACTGCAACAAGCTTAAGAGCAGTAATCTCTTTTTTCTTCTTACGGTGCAGGCGTTGTCAGTTAAAACAAAAATGTTACTATTTCCAAATGTATTTTTATAGAATTATTGTTTGAAAGCCTGAGAACACATAATTTTCTACAATTTTACTGACTTTTGCTTTACTTACTATTTATATAATTAAATAAAGTTCACTGGGCAATCGGTCAAAAGTTTATGAGCCCTAGATGAAGCACTCAACTCAATTAATTTAGCGGAATTTTGAATCAAAAAGAATTTTGGGATTACTGATTCAAATGTAATACTGGCAGAACCAATTAATTAATGTTTCGCTTGTTTTTGTTTTTTTTTTCATATTTACAAAAAATTTACTGCCTGTCTTATGATTTAGTTTCGCCAACCTTGTTGTGAGCACCAGAAAACAGTTTAAGAGCAATCTATAAAGAGTTGTGCTCATTGCCTCTTTTAAGTGAGAGCTCATTTTAGTTTGGCTCTTTTCACTGAACTAGGACTCTCTTCTCCCTCATTAGTTCAAGTTGAATTTGTAGAAACGAGAATGAGAACTGAAATGTCGTTTGCAAAAGATATCACAGACCAGTGTTGCCAGATCAATGTATTTCTTTCCCCCCGAAATATTTTAAAACCCCCTAAAATTTGATGTTTTTCTACAGAATCTCGCTAAAACACTTTGGTGAACATTCTGCTTTAGTTTGCGAATCACCAATATTAATGCATTCACAATGCGGAAAATGCATAAAATTGTTAAACTTTCCCTAATTGACAAAAAGTAAAAATTAACTGATTATATGTATTTTTCAGTGCATATGTTATGATTACAGGCGTATGTATATTTATTATAAATTTTCGATTTATTTGTATTCACATACTTTGAGACTTAAGTACATATTTATAGACAGCTGGAAATTGTTATCTGCGTATCTAGAAAAAACTAAAATTCTCCAATAATATTAAGAGTTTCTAAGTCTTCTTCCCATTTTTCATAAAAAGAGTTTTAATACATTTATATTAAATTACTTTTATTTGCTCTCTGTTTTATATGAAAGCTTTTTTCTACATGTTCTGTTTTTGCATCATTGATATCTAGATGCTCTTTTATTGATACAATGTGAACATTTACGCCGTGCCCTGCGTTATTAAAATTTTTACTGAAAATTTTAATTTCATTGAACTTCTTTCTCTATTGCAATACATTTATATTAAATTACTTTTTCAGGCTTAAGTTCAACCCTTGGTTTTGTCAATATTTTTAATTAATATCAATTGAGTAAAGAAAAGTAAAATTTAATAGCCAGAAAGTAAAATTTCAGTAAAAACTTTTAATTGTATCGAAGTTTCTTAGATATTTGAATTTTTCCAATTCTTAAGAAATGGAAAAATTCAAAGAAATGACCCATAAGGAAAAAATTCATCCAACTCAACCAAAAAAGTACTTAAAATTAACAGTTGCAAAATTATGTACTCGAAGCTACCAGATTAACAAAGAGATATTAACAAAGAGTCTTCGAATTTATCAGTTGAAAAACCTTCTAACTCCTGCCATTTTACCGTTCAACCAAACACAGAAATTACTTAAAAATACCCCAAAAATAAATTGTTTCCCCCTAGACTTCCCCCGAAAGGATTTAACACCCCAAATTCACCACTAAAAGAAAAGACACCCCTAAATCTAGAGGCAAATCCCCTAAGCTGGCACCACTGCCACAGACAGATATCGAAACAGCAGTTATTCTATAACAAAAAAAAAAAAAAAAAAAAAATTGGAACTTGAGCTGTGTACTAATTAAAAACTTATTATTAAAATTAGCAAAAAAAAAAAAAAGTCTGAACTAAAAACAGTTATGCAGTTAATTAGAAATTTTTTGTGCACTAGACAACTGTAGAATACAAGTGAATAGGCCAGGCGGCGTTACACCCCCCAAGAACGCGGAATAATCGTGTCTATAACGAAGTGGACGTCTTTTCGTCCTAAATCATAATAAGCGATGCATGAGACTCAATTCTACCTCAGCGAGGACGTGAACAAGCAAAGCTATCGGTTCTAGGGGTACCGCAAATCCACGAGTGATGCACGAGCAGCCATTACACCTGCTCAAAGTGACTGCAGGGTGCACTGCTCAGGCTGGAAGAGTTATCGGGCCATTTTTTTATAATAATTAAAAACAACTGTTATCTGCTTGCTAGGGGAAATAGAAAATATATTAATGCCTGTCTTACCAGAGAATGTATAGCCCCGTGAATTTGTATGATCGAACATTCCATATCAAAAATATAATTTTCGAGACGTCTGATTTTAATTGTTTTTATTTTGTTTAGAAGGCGTGGTGCGAGGTGGGTGTGTTGCAGAGAAGATTTCATATCACATAACAGACATATAAAAAATTTTTGGAACGAAGTTCCTTATCGCGGCTTGCTGGTAATGCAAATTAGTAGAAATTGTCACGTAAGCGTGTGAGCTGTTTATATGTATTGGTGTACAAACAATTGTGTATGATGGGTGGTGTCTCCGCTGACAGCAGCGGAGACACCACCAATAAATATTAATTAGCTGGGAAAACGCGTGTGAGCTGTTTATATGTATTGGTGTACAGACAATTGTGTATGATGGGTGGTGTCTCCGCTGACAGCAGCGGAGCCAATAAATATTAATTAGTTGTGAAAACGGACACTATGAGCTGCTAGATGTCGCTAAAGTAAAGTATTTCACAAAAAAAAGCAGCAATATTAAAAAATTGGCCAACAGTTGCTTTTCTTCGTTTTGTAGAAGATTGACAAAAAAAAAAAAAAAAATACTGCATGTGTCAAAAGTAAAAAATAAAACGTTCCAAAAATTCAAAGAATCATAAAATTTAAAAATTTCAAAAAGAACAAAAAAAACATACAGATTTCACCTTGTATTACATTCAAAGATGAAAAAAAAACGTAAGGAGCTTCGTTCCTAACGGGAGTCCCTCGACCGCATTTCTTTTTTTTTTTTTTTTTTGAGAATGCCGCTGGTCAAACGACAACGCACTATAGTTCCATATTTACAGAGTTTTTTCTCTCTCCTTTGGAGAAAGGAGAATGAATTAGATCTGAAGGCCTTGTGGTTCCAACGGGCCAGCCAGAACAACGGCTTACACTAAGCGAGCCACAGCTGATATTCTGAAAGCCAAACAACATCGGAGGTGTTCTAGTGCCCCACTTGTTATATAATTTTCCCACATAATCAGCCCAATACTGAATATTCTCAAGGAATTTTATTCCTATGGAAATTCGTTTCTCGAGAAAAAATTCCTCCAATCATAAATTACCTGAGAAACAAAAAAATAATAAAAGTTGGTAATATCGAAATTTTTTATAGGAAAAAACAAAAAAACATATGTTTTTAAAATACCTATTTTTGGCTCCGCCGACTATTTTTCCCCTTCGATGTGGCTAAAACAGGGAAGGTCAAAAAAAAAAATTCCTAATCAATTTATCAACGTAATAAGAGGAATGGGAAAAGAGAATAAACTCTCACGGAATTATCATTCATGATTGGGCTGAATGTAGTGAATAACTATCTCATTTTAACAGCCATGGTAGGGTTGTGCCTAAAAATTCACTATGGTTATATTTGAAATACGAACGAAAAAAACAAATTATATTTAATATTGATAGATTTTTGAAAAAAGTAGAAATAACGAAAAGAAACATGGAACTATGGAGAGCTAAGGAAACAGCATTAAACATGTTTTTTTCTTTGAGTGTAATGCTAAAGCAAGCACCATAATTTACATTAAGACCATAGTATATACATATACATAGAGTTTATATTCTATTGATGTATTTGTCTTGAATTGACTTGCCGAATATTCCATAGTCATACGCATACAACGAATGCCAGTGAATGCTTAACAATTATTGAAAATTGATTTTGGCAACAGCACTATTATGTATGTATATATAAACATAAATCAAAAGCCTTCCTCAATTGTAAATTAATTCCAAAAATGCTATAAATAAATGAAAAAAAAAAACGTTCCTAGAATACAAGAATAAAATATAACAAAACATTTAAAAACATACATGTTTAGCACAAGACACTCCCTTTTAAAAATAAAATGACATAAAATAAAAAAGAAATCATATAATAAACAAATAATAGAAAAAGTGGAAAAAATTACAACTCAGAAATTAATAAAGATGATATTTAATGTGTCACACACTCACACACACACACACAATACACACAACATGTTGCAGGGCATGGATGGCAAAAGGGTTAAATATTCTTGACATGTTGTTTAACATTAAGGTGTGTGCTCTAACAGATGCTGTAGCAGTTTCATAAAAACACTGTCTTATTCCATTGATATCACAAGTTTGAAGTTAAATGACAAACAAAAAAAAAAAAAAACAAAAAAAAAACGGAGAAAGAGCAATTAATTGTTCAGTGAACAAACACCAACCAGGCAGTTGCCAGTTGAGAGCCTTCCACCAGGCCCGTTCCTTCCAGCAGTGTGTAATTGCTTGTACTTACACAAAACAGCACATGAAATTCAATAATAAAAACATTCTTTCTCTCTATGTAATAATGATGTTACAAGCAAAAACGACAATCATAAAAGAATTACCTGAACTTGCTTGGATGTGGTGGTCATAGAAAGATAAAAGCCACCACGAAAAAACAATATAATCGTAACTCAAGGTACAAATAGAAATGAGCCATAAAAGACCAATGATATTGAAGATGTTGATCCTTGACACCAAACAATCACTAAAAACAACTACAGCAGAAAAAAAAAAGAGTATTAAAAAGATAATACTACCTAAACATGATACATGATGCAGCTGCAGCTGCACTGCAAGAATTTTGGGGCATAATTCTAATGAAAAGATATCACTACTATTTATTTGTTCAGAGATCTATGAAATTTATTATTTTAGTAATGAAATTGCTTAAATATAATGGACTTACAATTGTTATTCACACGACTGATAGACTCAAGCTTCTTGCTTTTACGTATTCCAAATTGTGCCAGCTTCATAAAGACGACAAGTTCTTAATTTTATTAATGCTTCACTCTCCTACAAGTGCAAGAAGTCACTCTCCTACAAGTTAAAAAGTGGTAGAATAATAATAGCGGAACTCACCCTTCATTGCAAACTACCCTTGCAGATCTTGCAGATATTGCAACCGTGGCATATGTGCAACACTACAAAAACAAAATGTATGAAACCGAGATTTGCATCACTTAAGCAAATATGCAAAACTAAAAACAAATGTTGCTAAATGCTAAAACAGCTGCTTGTTTTTCTACATTTCAACACGTAAACTTCTGCGCTCAAAAAACTGTATGACGGCAAGGCCGCCACAAAACATGCCTGTGCTGGAATTAAATTAATGCTAACGTTGCTCAAAGAAGCATTTACAAAATAGCAAAAAGTGAATATTTTACCTATTATTATGCATCATTTTTATTAAATTTTATACAATAAGCAAAAAATCGGGCGGTTGCTTCACGTGCAAATTTTATCGACGGCGTTGCTTTTCAAATATTGGCTGCGGCTTAGCTTATCTTATGCGGCAAACTCGCTTTATTAAATTTTGTAAACAAATAAATAAAACAGGAAAGAAAATGAATACGGAAGAAAGTAAAAATAAAATTAAGGCCATCAAACAAAAAGTCACCAATAAAAGACGGCCAACGAAAAGATGAATAATGCAATTTTTGCAATTTGTTTTGTAAACTTCCTTCTCAATTTGCAAAACAAAAATATTTATATTTTCCGTTGCTCTAAAATCAGCTGATATAATTATTTTGCTAAACGCTTGAAAAAGACACTCACGCTTTGTAGCAAAAAGTCATGCTATATCTACTAAAATTGCAGATGTGCAACCAAGGATGATTTCCGCTAATAAACTTTTTTGTTGGTGAAAGCCTGTGTATTAACTTAAAAAAAAAATCACTGAAAAAAACAATTTATTATTAGTAACTAATGTTTATGATGCGTATAAAATAATAAAGGTTTCATACAAAAGGCTGTAGTTTGTACTTTAGGGTAATTTCTTTTAGTAACACTGGGTAGTTTATGCAAACTGCTTTCGAAACTGCAGAAATACGTATTTCACATATATATTTAAATTTTTTTTATTAAATTAGTTTAAATATCCAACACAACTTTAGCTATTAAATTTTTAATATTCTTTGAGATAAATAGTTATTTTTAATACATGCATTTTGCAAGGAGCCTCTAAGTTTCGTGTTGCTTAAGTTGATTTAATATTTTAATTCAGGTCCAAAAATGAGCCTTTTCAAAAAATGTTTGTTGTATTTTTCAGCTGTTTATATACAACAAACATTTTGTGAAAAGCTTCATTTTTGGACGTGAATTAATACATTTCAATTGGCTCTTAAAGCAAATAAATAATTAAGTTCATATTTGATTTAATATTATTATTTTCCAGATCTGAAGTTGTTTTTATTCTACATAAGTATGTATTTATTTGAATATTTTTGTCGATATTTCGCTCTCATTCGGACAGCTTCTTCAGGACTATGAAGCATTATATCGACAAAAATATTTACATAAATAAGTAATGCATTACACTTTTTAGATGTGTAATTAAAATAAAACCCCTAGTTTAATGCTTGCAAAAGTGATCGAAATCATTACTCTCGAGGAATATGAAAATACTTTCCGAAAATGTTTTTAAGTAATTGTTTTTTATTGATTTTTCTATCTTCTACCTTATTTTCTTTTGGATTGCAAATTTTTGCACTTCTCTACCTCTGGTAGGTTTTAAATCGCCATCGTAATAAAAAGCTACAGCAAGCAATTTAAATAGATGTTGTGTTACACTATGATATTGAATGAAGTTATTATTTCTGTACGAATTTAGCAGGATTTTTAATCAAATTTTACTTCTGCTAATTTTAGTTACCAAACATCAGTAAAACCAAAAAAAAAAATTAATTTTCATGTTCCGCTCATTTGGGATTCGAACTCGGACCTCTTGGCTTGATAGTTTTCAGTGGTATGCTACAAACATTAGTTACTAAAAATAGTTTGTTATTTTAAGTAATTTATAAACATATTATAGTTTTTTTTTTTTTTTGTTTAAAAAATGCATTTAAAATTTCCGATTTTTGCAAATGCTTCGTAAAAATTCATTATTTTAATATACATAAGTGCCTGTTTTTCTAATAAACTTAGGGATATCAAAGTTCATATACCACCTGATATTACACATTTATATAGAAAAGCTTCTCATTACACTTTGCTAAACGGTATATAAGACTGGACACAGTTGAATATAGTAATTTTACTTGTTATTTTTTTCTTCACGTTTAAGTGCTTTGAAATCTCATAAAAGTGTTTCTTCAAATAGGACTATACAGCAGCTGAGAAAACCACGGAGACCCATCATATTTTTTTAATGTGTTCTGGTGCCCCAACGGCATAAATTGGCATTTTTTTTTAGATTCTATAGACTCGTTTTTCTTTTAGATTTTTTTTTTTTTTTTGCTGAAATTCGAAGTTATTGAAGAGGCTGCTTTATATAGATTTTTATAAATCTTATGTATCTAATTTTATTGTGGAACAAATTCAAGTTAGCAAAAGTTGGGTCGATTCTGAGAGTGAAGCCTGAAAATAGAGGCTCAATTAGAAGACCCGTATTGCGGCCTTTGTTTATGTTAGTGCGAATTTTTTTTTTGCCGACCTTCGAACTCTGCAGTTAAATGTCGATTTGCATCGCATATTATTTATATGGTTTTTTCTGCTATAACGCGTTAACTAAATGATATTTTTTAAATCTGTTATAGCTAAATTATTGCTAGAGACCTGTGCAATAATTAAATTTTTTCTTTTTAAATTGATTTAGAAAATTTGTGTGGGGCTTATGAAAAATTTTTTTAGTTCTGAAGAAGATTTACGAAAAATTGTATATATTTTGGTCTTGAAAATGTTTCTTTACCACTTGCTTGTTAAATCCATACATAAGTATATATGAACTCAATTATTTATTTGCTTTAAGAGCCGATTGGTGTGTATTAATTCAGGTCCTAACACAGACCTTACAAAATGTTTTCTGTGCATATGCCGCCGATATTTCTTGCGATATGCTAATCAACTCATCAGTGGACTCGAAAAATTCGTAAAAGTATATTTGACACTTAACTACTTATTTCATAATTCACATGAGCAATTGGTTATTTTTGGACCTGAATTAATCCAGACATAATTTGCATGCGAAAAAATGATATGTAAACAAATTAAAATGTTTTTTTTTTTTAAATTTCTCAACAACTACACCCACACAACGCCGTTCTCATTCTTGTCTTTAAGGTGTTTGTGCCATACACCAGGGGCCGGATTCTGGCATTCGTGATCGAATATACTCGATAATAAAAACAATGTAGAGCAAAAACAAAATGAGCAACAAACACACAGCATTCTATAGCGAAATCGTTCAATCACGAGTGCCAGAATTTGGCCCCAGGTATTTTGTTCTTTATCTGGTGTAAAACAAATATTTAAGCATCGATTTCAATACCTGGTGGCACACTTTATTTCTTTTATATTATATGTTTGGACTTTCTATTTTTCAGTTTTTTTTTTTAAATCAAAAACTTTTACAATTTCAAAGAAAACACATTTTTTTTTTATTTATTTCCTGTGACTACAGAAATATTAGTTGTACTGAAAAATGATGTCAGAACAGTGTAGAGCTACTACAGTTTGATGTTTTTTGAATATATTGTGCAATAAAATTGGATAGATAGTTAAAAAGTTAAGTAGAAACAAATACTAAAGAAAAATATATGCTCATAATACGGTCACCAAATATTTCTGATCCAACAATTTTAGATTTTATCAGAGAAATGGCAACCATTGTCATCACTGTGAGCATGACATTTGTTACGAAGTTTGGGTGTTGCGCGTTCGTAACAAAGACAACACACACACAACGCATATAAACGCTCTGAATTTCATATAAATGGAGTATTTGTAGTTTGTGTTTTAATCAGGAATCTGAACCGAAACATTTTGGTAAGCTGTGTCCCCCTCCCCCACCCTTTGACAATACGAATAATTGATAATTTTTGCCATCATGATAACATGTGATGGTTGTCAAGATTAAGAAAAAGGTAGCTTATTTTTTGCGTAGTGTAATTCAAATTTAATTTAAAAGAAATGTTGCCTATTTTTCTCGCGGTGTGCTGTAGTTAAACACACAAAAAACAAGCAAAAAATACTCTAACAGCAAAGTTTTCTTGGTTCGCTTGGCAATAAAACAAGCAACTACAATAACAACAACAACAGCAGCAGCAGCAGCAAAAACAATTGAAAAGATGATAAATAGGCGAATATTTTACGAGGTGGCCCTCTATGCCTGGCATCTTTTGAGAGCATTGATTGGATTGGATGGCTGGAATATTAAACAGCAACCACATAAAATTCCCGTGTAGCTGTTGATGTCAAAGTATTCAAATATATATATATGTATGTGTGTGTGTGTGTGTGTGTGTGTGTGCAGTCGTTGGGTAGTCCAACTTTTGACCTTAATTCTCTTGACTTTGTTTTTTCTTTTAGCCAGCAAAACAAAATTTGTTTTGTTAACTCAATTAGAAGGAGAATAATTTACAATTGAAAGGAAGACAAACAACTACAACAACAATAAAAATAGCAAAAATAGAGATGTCAAACGACAAATGAATGTTTGTGGGAGGGCTTAAAAATTATTTCTTTTATGTAATTGTTCGCATGGGAAACTATTTTTATTGGCTAAAATTTATACATATGTAGTAATATCTACATATATACATACATATGTGTTTTTATATAGTGGAAAATATAAAAAATTTAACTTTTTATAGGAGTACGCTTAGAGAAAAACTATGATTAAGATAACTCTGTTATGGGTTCCAGAATACGAAGGTCATAGTGGCAGCGACATGGGTGGATATTTATTTCAAGAAAGAGGCGTAGGGGTCTTTTATTGGACCCACTTATCTGGCTGCATTAAAAGTCTGGTTAAAGTAGAAATAGAAAGGTGGTCAACATCCATCATAAAGATCCAATGGAACGTTGCGGACGGTCAGGAATATTGAAAACAGTTTGTAAGCATCGCTGCTAGTAGCACGGAACTTGCTCTTAACTGGACAGAAAGAACAAGTCACAGTGCGAATGACTGAATGGCGGCATATCCCACACATTATATGCATACATACATATTTATCCATAGATGTGTATATACTGTGAAAAATATAAAAAATTTGACATTTTATAGAAGGACACCCAGAGGAAAACGGGGCTAAAGACGACAATATTCTATTACAAAAATTTATAATTGCTTAAAAACCTTTTTTCTGCTCAACTTGGAAGAACGCTCAATTGACAGCTCTTATTTATTTAGATGTGCACTAAACCGGAACACGGAAAACCGGTTATATGAAGAAGAAAAATGTGAGTGATCGAGTCGGGTCGGGTCGGGTCGATTTGTATGTACAAATATTTAGCGAGATGGTGCCTTGGATTTTTCAATAGCTTTTTGCAGGTGGAGAAAAAGCTCCACTTAGTTTAAAAAAAAAATTTTCTTTTTCTGCTAATTATAAATTACTTTTGCTTTCGCCTCTCTTTCCTGTTAGTTGCGAAAGACTTTTTGTAGTAAACTGGTTTTGACAAACATTTTGAAAGCAGATAATAAAAGTAAAGTTGAGGACTTTTTGCCTGGGGAATATATCATTTCCAAACTAAATTTGAAGCTCAGTTCATTTGAAAATTGAGTTTATTTCGGCAGCAATGAATTTTAAAATTGTATTGACTTTATTTTAAAAATTTATTTATTTGATAATTCTTTTTATCGGGCTCTCTCTGGTTATTTAGGATTTAGATCATGTAGCGAATTTGCTTATTTGGAGACTAATTGATGTCAGCACTTGGTTCATTTAGAAGCTTATTTTATTTAGGAACTTGGCTTAGTAAGGAAATTGTTGTTGTGTAACTTGGCAACAATGTTCACTTAAATACTAATGGATACGTTGATGAACAATACGAATGTCTTTGCACAGCTTGAATTATAGTTGAAAAATAAAGTTCATACAACATATTCTTTAGACATATTTCAAATATATTTTAGCTTTGTATCAGTATACGCCTTATGGTCTTATTTATGAAAAGTATTTTTTGTTTACACTAGTTTGCTGTACACTTTTTATCAAACAAGCACAAAATATTGTTTTTAAATAATAAATAAAACAAATTTTTTTTGCTGGAATACATTTGAAAAAATTAAAATTTCTGCCAAAATGTATTTAAACGGCATTAGGCCTTAAATTATTTCAGCAGCTTTTTATAGCTAGGACTTAGCTCATTTGAAACCTCAAGTCATTTAGCAACCTTGTTTGTTTAGATATTTTAATAATGGATTTTGTTAGAATATTTCCTGATTTTTATGAAGCCAGAGCATTGCATTTGTCTGCCGAATTCGCTACTTTCTTTCCACAACTCCTGCCTTTTGCAATGGCCCCTTTAAACATGACAGTTTTCTATCGCTTTATATCCATTCTTTTGTTTTTTTTATATATATGTACATATTTAGCCTGACAGATATTTTCTATTAAAAGTATAATCCCATTTAGCTGTGCAGAAAGCAAGCAGAACATTTTGTTTAATGTTTTACCGCTTTTCAGCTGTAGTGCGATGTGAAAAATCAATTAAAGTGTAACAAACCACATTCCTGATGTGAACACAGTGTTTGTCGACAAATTAGTAGCTCCAGCAGGCAATAAGGCACATGCTGCATTGCATTGTGGTGTTTGAAAAAGGCGGCACCTTTAAATTTCATTATTGTTGTTAATAATGTTTGTAGAAAAAAATAAAAAATCAATAATTGAGTTATCAAGTTTGTGCTTTAATCTATATGATGAAAGCAATAAAATATACATGCACACAATACAAAACGATGGAGCAGCATTAAGAGTAGATAATGCCAGCCGGCTTTTTATTAAATGTCATCACTTTGTGTTACGCTTTAACTAGATTGAAATTTAACTAGATTAAAATTTAAATAGAAAATCTTTGTTGAGTCTTTCAAAAGTACCGTAATGTCTGGGGATTTACATATAAATTGCACTAATTTGCTCCAAAAAACAAACAAAAATTCTCAAATTTGTGAACGCTCGAATAGATAAAACAGGCGGCACTGTCATCGCTCTTCAACGGCATGACAGCGGCCGCTTACTTCTAAAAGAACTGAGTTTTTAATTAAAACATATTTTTCAGAAGTGAGAAATAAAAAAAAAGAATGCTAGAGTTTTTTGTGTTTTAATGATAATGATAATAAAGCCATTAAATTCGTAAATAAAAAAAGCATTTATACAAAAAATCCAGTTGAAAAACAAAAGACTGAAGCAAGAAGCGTTATTTGAGTTTTGGTGGTAGAAAAGAAAACGAGTACAATTCTGGTGCTGGTTTGTGGTGATTTAAAAGAAAAAATATCTAATCATAATAGTTTTCAAGATGTTTTCAGTTTGGTAGCGATATAAAATGTGAAAAATTTTTGTGTAAAATTTTTTCCTGCAGAAAACATTTGTTTAATTAAGAAAATGCCACCTTCCAAATTTGTTCCAAACAAACTGCCATTTCAAATTCTTATTAAAATTCCTATTCCAAAGTTTACATTGTATGTTGTTGCTTAAAAGGTTTGCATTTTCATTTGCATCCATATGTAATTAAAGGCCGTAAACAGAATTCAATTAAAAGTTTAATCTCTATCCAAATTGAGGTCACATTCAAACGCGGTTTGGAGCCAGTCTGCTTCCAAAGCAGTTTTCTAAAGACAATATATTATAATATATCATAAGCACAAATATATAATTTGCTTGAAAATATTTTATGTCAACACCCAAGACTTCCACAAGCATTTCTTTGTGTACACACATTTCATTTAAAAGGTGGTAACTCAATTTATTTATTCAAATTCTAGACAATATTTTTGCTTGAAAAAAATTTTAAAAACACACAAGTTTTTTTCTTCTTTTTTTTTTTTTTTTAAAAGAATAACAAATGAAGAAAAAAAAAACAAAAAGAAAAACATAGAAAAATAGAAACATATTTAGCTGGCTGAGACCACTTTTAACACAATCTATTACTCTTGCAGCACCAGATGACAATTCAGAAATGCTAAAACAGAACTGAATAAAATATTCATGAGATCTTTGGAAAGCAGCACAAAGAACTTTATAGTTTAAAGAATCATCGTCGATGGAAAACTTAAGCATTATCATAAAAGGATGTTGTTGTTTTTGAAATGGGAAGGGGGGGGGGGGGGGGAAGAAACTGATTTTATTTTCATTTCGTAGACAAATGCAGGCATGTGCCAAGAATTCTATGATTTATTTGACACAGATTTTATAGTGAAAAAAATTTTTTTTACAGAAATTTCTTGCCTTGCAATTTCATACGTGTAAAATTTTGATTCATTCAAAGAAATATTTCTGTTTGTAGTTGTTGTTGCTAATGACGACGGCGATGGCGACGACCACGACCATGATGAACAACACGTTGTTGTTGTTATTGTTTTGTATTTTATTATATGGAAATTTTCAGTAAATCTATCAGCAAAATATGATGGTTTGTTAAAATAAGTATTAACTGAAATCGCTTAAAAGTGCATCAAGCGAGCATGAAGCTGAAAACACTAAGGCCACTATTTGTTCTTAAAAATGTGCTTTGAAGGAAGTACCATCTTCAGAAAGATGAATAAGCAAAGCTTAAGCGAGCTGTCGATAATACGCTGGAATACACTGGCGAAATTTTGACTGAAGTACACGCAGAAAAGAAAACAAACTAAAAACGTAGAAAACAAGGTTGATTTAATGTTTTCCCTGGCCGTTTACGGCGTTTTCTTTTCACTTCAATCTGATTTTGTGTTCACTAGTCAAAGTGTTAACTTTTTTTCAAAGTTTTTTTTTTTTATTTATACAATCTTATTTTGAAAAATTAACTTCTAAACAAATTTTTCTAATTCAATAATTATACTCATGAGAGAGAGAGAGAGAGAGAGAATTTATAATCACTCATTGCTCATAAATCTTGTCATATTTTTAAGTCCAATCAGAGAGCAGCCGTTAACAAAAATTTACATTTTTCTTTCGTTTTAAAATCAGTTTGGCATTTCATTTTTCAATCTTATAGTTAGAATTGGTTTTTTTTATAATGAAGTTTTTTTCATTTATCACCGTTATCGATTTTAGTCATCTTGAGAAGTCACTTCTTTTTCAAATAAACGAATGCTCAAATAAAAATCGTCAATAAAAATTGAAAACGTCACATTTATGGTGTTCAAACAATAAATGGTTGGAGGGGGGGACACACACACATGGCATCAATTGAAATGTCATTTTTATACTGAAACCTTTTACACAAACTAAACAAAAATATTTTACAATACCACTAGACAATGAGACATTGTCCGCTTGGGCGGCGATACCGACTATTCGTTACGGGTGGTCACTGGTGTACGACCACCTGTAATGGTGTTAAAACCAGGCTAATAAGTATTAAAGTTATAGCATTTATGTCGCCTAAATAAAAATAAATCATTTGGGTTTTAAATCAAGTAAACGAGATCATATAAAAGAAAACATTTGTGCCACAGAAGTGTGGCAATTGCAGCAGAGCGTTTTCAGTAAAATATTTGTAGGCTTAAATGACTCTTAACGAAAGCTTTAAATAATCAATTTATTTATGAAGTATAGTCTTTATTTTTATAGGTATTTCTAATATTTTGTTTTTTTAACAAATTGTAAATTGTCAGTTCCATATAAAAGACCATTTAAGGTGTGGCGCTGACAGCGTCACCAAGCATCGTATCTATGATTTTCAAAATGGCTGAATTGCTAAAACTTTTTTCGGACGACACAAAAAAAAAAAATAAATAAATCAAAATAAAATTAATAATTTACTATGTGCATGAATTGTTTTTGTGTCAAAATTTTAAACGAAAGAACTAGCAAGCATAACAATAGAAAATGAATTAAATTTGGTCGCTCTGTGTGGACACTTGAGCAACTTCAAGAAAGAAAAGACAAACGATTTTTCAGCAAAAGTTGATCCGTGTAAACGGAGAGTTAGAGCAGAGACCCGGCAAGAAATGGCCGATGGAAACTAACACAGTAACAACTTTTTACTAACACATGTAAAGCAATTTTATAGCTTTCAGCGTTGCCATTACAATGATTTTTTTAATATTTTGATTTTCCCGCATTAATTTGGTAATTTCATTTGGAACTACGTTTGTGCTTTAATGTTTTTATAGGCACAAATAAAATGTGCTTTTTTCTTTGAAAAAAAAAAAAATTGGTGCTGCCGAAGTTTTTTTCATATCATTTAGTTTTTCTACCTTAAAACTTCTACTAACTACTTTTTTTCTTTTAATTTTATCAAAAATATGTCTAAAATAATTCATTCTGTTCTCCTTGTATAGTTTTTTTTAATTTTTCGAAAAAACTTTTTTTTATTATTTAATAATAAAGAAATAAATAGCATTTGCATGTAATTTTGTGGGCATTTTTAAAAACGAGTTCGAATGATCACTTTGTCGAGGTGGTAACGCTGGGTTAAATAATAAATCATACGTACACGAATGTTTACATCAGTTTTTTCATTTTGCTCTTAAGAAAATAATAGAAACCCTGATGTATGAACCCATCAGCAGTGTCAGTCATATGATGTATCAAATGACCGATGCTGTTGTTGCAGGGGAAATAACTTGGTTTCGGCCTGTGGCATGCTAAGCCGGCGTTAGTTATACCAAACAGCACCAAATTAATGCTGCCTTTCAAATGCGTTTTATGCGTAATAACAACTTTTGTAAGCTTAAGCTCAAACAGTTGTGATTTTCTGACAGTTTTATTTTTTTATTTTCTCTGCACAAGATTTACTCCCTTAGCCATTTTTTTTGGGATTATTTTTCACACTTTTCTTAGTTAGTCCTGGAATTTTACCAACCAAATTGTTATTAAACAAGCCTCCAGCAGAGCTTGATTTTAACTGAGCAAATTATACTTTCTTATGTACATCCCTGGAAAATTCCTTTCTTTTAAAGCCCTGAGGCTAAATCAATACAAATTCTACCTGCTAAACTTTAAACTTAAATATGCTAAAATGGCCACTCTACTAGTCAGCAGTTGCTTAAAGTTTTTCGCAAATAGATAGATATAAACTAGAATTTTTAAACTGGTGCAATTTACTGAAAAATATATATATATATATGTATAAGGGTCTGCCAAATAACTTTTTTTTTTTAAATCGGCGCAAAACCAAATGTTGCCAATATCCTCTTCTTCAATTTTGGTGTACAAAACGATAACGATCGCCATGACTGTAACGGCCACTAATGGCTCATTTTCGAAGAATTTGCCTCTGGACCAAAATCCACTCCATACAGTAACTCGTTTGCGGTGCGTCGGCTTTTCAATGTATGCGTGCGGGTTTTCTGTGCCCCAAATGCGACAATTTTGCTTGTTTACATACCCGCCAATATCAAAATGAGCTTCATCTGAAAGAATGATTTTTTTTTTTTTTTTGGCAAAATCGGCATCTTCTGTAAGTCGATCGCAGGCCCACTTAGAGAAGCGTAGGCCCATAGTCGTTCAGCGGAAGGAGAAAACTAACTATCTGTCAAATCAGACATAAGCTAAGTGTTGCCATTAGTTGAAAAGAAAAACGTTAGATGGCGGACCCTGCTTAAAATTTAAATTTTCTTTTCCAATTTTTTTTTGTTGTTTTTCTATGAAAAACTTTTAAGTAAGAGAAAATGTCATTTTAAGGTTAAAAAAAGTTTTCTAACGATTATACAAATGTAATATGCATTTGTGTCTGTGTGTGTAAGTTTATAAGTATATTTGTATAGCTTTTAGATGATATCCGCCCACGATTTGTACATGCGAATGTGGGTACTTACACACACACATGTGTGTATATATTTATAAAAAAAAAAAAGACAAATGAAATGAAATGAATGAATGAAAGCAAAATAAAATAATAAAACGAATTTTTTAGAACTCAGTTTGAGATTTGAACCAGTCAAAACCTTAAACACAATTTGATTCAATTCAACACACAGCTGCACAGTTTTGCAATTCAATTTGCAGTTAATCTCTGCAGCTTTTGCCTGCTCTACGGTACTTTAAAACGAACAGCAATAACAATTGAAATAATAAACATTTAACACAAGCGGTTGTCTGTTGGTCCAAAAATATATACTTATATACATATGTATGTGAACACACAAACTTTCAGAAAAGCAAAAAAAAAAAAAAACCAGCTACAAATTTATCAATGAAAACACCCACACCATGAGAAATTCAACATGATAAAAAAAAATCAAACGCACACTTATTTTACATACACACAATTGTGCATACCTTGATATGAACACGCATACATATGTACTTTAAAATACATTGTACAATGTGTATACAGGCAAACAAGCGCTATTTTTAACTTTAGGAGACTTTGTGGTGTGTTAATCGTATTGCAAATAACCCAGCAAGCAAAAGTAACTATTTCCTCAACAAATTACTTTATATGCTATTCATGTTTATTTATTTGTTTATATGAAAAGTCTTACAGATTTTAGTTAATTAGTAGCAATAAAATGTATGCATAGTTATTGAGAAAAAAAAGCTGTTGATTTAAAAAAAAGTATGATATTACGTTGTAACAATTTCAAATGTCTTTCAAAATCTGTGCTGTTGTAGTGCCACATATCCCATATACATATTTTGCCTATCAAATCAGCTGATTTGATGAACTCTCTAGGGAATTATATGGCAGAGACTGAGCTCTCGGGCGAGAAGTTAGTGACCCAGGAAGTTCCCTTAACTGATCACCACAGCACCGATTAAGTTCGATTAAGTTTCAGTGGGGAGATTGAAAGGCTCTTGAGAATTTTTTTAGCGACTTTGTTTTCACGTTGACTAATGTTTTTCTGCACCTCTCTATTCAGCACAAGCGAACAGTGAGTTCTGCTTGAAATCAACAGCACTTAATTTACTTTCCGGAAGAATCTTACCAAAATAGATGTCTATATTATAATCACTATAAGTCAAGCAAAAACCAGTGTATGAGTTCTAAATTTAAATCTTTGTACATTTTCAATAGAATGACAATATAGTTTTCATGGTCTTGTAAAGCCACAAAATCAACTTCTTATGTAAGAAGCTTTTAGAACTACTTCGAAGTAAAAGATATGTCCTGCACTCTCTATATTTTAGCTCATAATGCTTCCTGCTGAAACATTCTTCTTACAAATCCACATTCTCCTATGAATTGAATTATATGCTTGGCTTTTTGGCAAAAACATCGATGCCGAAACATTGTATTAGTAACAGGGAAATCGCTGCAATTGTGGTTCAGCTTATATTATTCAAATACAAATCAGGCACTAATGTTTGCTGGGAAAATATGTATGTAAATTAGTATGTTTGTATGCAGTTGTTTTTTATAAGCTTCGTTAACATTTTGATAAGTGGGCGTTGCAATTACTTATTTGCCCTGTTAAGAAAATCTGATGGAAAAAATCGTCAGAACTTCGAATACTCTAATGAACCACGAACCGCATATAAGCCATATCAATTTCAGTCTAATTAGCGATCAAATAGAGCAACAAGCTTTGAATATGGAATTTTGTATCATACAGATGAAAGCAAAATATTAACTGAGTAACAAGTATGTGTAGTGAGAAATTGGGTTTTTGCTGCATCTGTCGCCATCTGTAAGGCGATTATGAACTATTGTTTATAATGGCGCGTTAAAATCTGCTGTCAAATTAAATTTAAGACTTTTCCATCCCTGGCCAGCATCCATCAAAATTGCATTATATATTTTTTTTTCTTTTTCGTTCAATAATAATAAATATTCAAATGTGAACTTAGTTATCTATTTGCTTTAAGAGCCAATTGAAATGTATTAATTCAGGTCCAAAAATGAACCCTTTTTATAAAATGTTTTCTATCTTTTTCAGCTGTCTATATGACGACAACATTTCATTTTGTTCAGGGGAATTATGGAATAAATAGTTAAGTTTCAAACTAACTTTTTAAGAACAGAGTCTACTGATGAGATTAACGTTGCTGATTAACACCAACGAATTGTCGGAGGCCTATAGGCAGCTAAAAAAACACAGCAAACATTTTGTAAGAAGCATGCAATTTCTTGGTATTTTTTATGAAAACACTTGAATTAAAAGTGATTTCAATAAAAATCAGAGGCTGTGATTTATTACTGAGATCTAGGTTTTTTTTTATCTTAAAGATATCCGTTTCTTGGCAAGTAGATAACAGTTGGAGTCTAGTCAATTATAGGTGGACTCTATTCTATAGTGCTCATACTTTAATTATTGCAATTGTCATTTGCACATACATTCTTTTCGAACTTGAGCATAAAGCCAACGCTTTTTATTATTACTAAATACACTGTGCGATTAAGGAAAAGTTAAACAGCCTACACAAACTTACAACACAAACCTACGGCACGAGACATTATCCAATAAAAATTGTAATAACTCAGAAACAAAAGCAAAATTTAATACGGGGGCTGATTTAGCAACAGCAACAACAACAGCAACAGCAGCAGCAACAATAATAATATTATTAACAACAAGAGCAACGACAATAACAATAACAGTGCAACACTAGACGCCCCTAGATAAAGAAAAAGTGGAAGTAGGTATCAGAGATTTTTGTTGTTCTACCAGCAAGCATGAGTGGCGAATTATTTGCTGGCATGACGATAAAAATGATGGCGTGAAAATGGTATTCCTACAGAAGTGCATTAGTAGTGGTGTATCATAGAGATACGTTAGAACAATGCTGGATTGGTTAAGATTGTAAGATTGAATGTGTTGTTGTTGTTGTTGTTGATAATTTTCTAAGGAAAACGAAACAAATATACCTACAAGCAAGTAAGCAAGAAAACTAGAAAATATTGCACCAAAGTTGAGGCAAAGCTTTGAGGTGACTTTGAAGCATCAGCCAGGGAGAGAGTTAACATTTAGCCTACACAAAATAAAAGCAACCAGCAATGACAACCATAACAACAGCAACAACATCAGCAGTTATGCCTCAGCGCTTAAATTGTATGACCAAAAATGACAGCCACCAGAGAGGCGGTGGTACGGACAGACAGCAACAACGCAGCCAACCAACACAAACGCTCAAAAATACTAAAAATCAAAACTCTGAAAAACACATATGCATGCATACGGCTACAAAAACAAACCTGGTGGTAACTTAGGCGATGATCTACCTACGATCAGTTAGAAATAATGACAACAACAAACAAAAAACACAAAATACTAAATCGCATACTCGATCACTTAAACGAACGAAATGAATGCTGAAGTGAAAAAGCACACGATTCGACAAAAAAAAAAAATAGAAGAAAAGAAAATGTGAATGGGGCTTAAGCGTTTGTTCAAACTCAGGCAGTGAGTAACTCGTGAAACTTTGCCACGTTAAGAATTGTTTGCTAACAAATAAGAAAAAAAAACCCAAAAAGAAAGTGATGCAAAAAAACCCCAAGAAAAGTAAATGCCGGTTTTCTAAAGAAATTTTTGTAAGAGATTATTTTTTGGTTTTTTTTTGCAACTACCGGTTACTTGTCAAACAAACAAAAATCAATTACAATTCAAAAAACATTTCAAATGAAAGCACTTGCGCTGAATCAACAATTGTCGAGAGTAAAAACGATCAGCATGAAGCATTATTTAGTGAAGAAGAATACAGAAAGAGACAGCAATAGTGTGTTGTCACAACAAAGTGAATGATTCATTGATTCATAACCGGTTGCCAGGGCATTTAATTGAATACAATTTGAGGCTACAAATTATATCCTGAATTATTCATGACAAATTTGCTGCAATGCAAGTACAGCTAAAGGAATGCATTAGATCAATGAAACTAAAAAAAAAAAATTTTAAAAAAACCAGTGTTTGTATTCAAATATGAAAAAGAAATAAAGTTTTGAAAACTGTCAGATATAGCCAGCAAAGTGACATAATATTAGGAGAAACAAAAAGAACTCACCAAATTTATTGATTTCAACAAAAAAAAAAAAAAAAAAAAAAAAAAAAAAAAAAAACATGTGTTCAACAAAAAGATTTAAAAGTTTTAAATAAGAAATTTTAAGACTAAAAATGGATAAAAAAAAAAGAACTGGATAAAAACTGCAACCAAATAAGGTTGGTGAGTAAGTCTCAAATAATATGTTAAGTTAAGAAAATATATTTTACTCATTTCAATTTTATAAGAACACTACGCACAGAAATGAGCGGGGTTGCCCGAAACTAATGCAGTGGCTTGAGACAATTATCAACTGGTTTTCAGGGTTCGCACTCATACAGTGAAAATGTTATACTTTTACTGAGACTGCGCGCTCCATCCATTCACCCACAGGGTAAGCGCTAGACAGCTGAAATGTTCACCGAGTATGTGGTTACTCGGCCGCCAAAACAGCAAATAATATAAACCAGGGACCGTAACTTTTATGACTTTTATCAAAAAAAAAAAAAAAATAATAATCAAGAAATAAGAGTAATTTTTGATTTTTATATTTTTAGATAGAAAATAGGAGTTATTTTTGATATTTATTTGTTTTAATGAAAAATAAAAGTTATTATTATATTTTTAAATGAAAAATGAAAATTATTTTAGATTTTTATTTTTTTATATCAGTAATAAAAGTTATTTTTGATTTTTATATTTTTACTAGCTGACCCGGCAAACGTTGTTCTGCATTCAAATTTAATTATGACTGCAAGTCTGTTTCCGTTGCAAAATCGTGATGACAGACATTGTCCTGCATGATATTTTAAGCGATTAGGATATTAAACAAAGTATGAAATGAAAAGTAAATAATACAATAATTACCTCAATTTTTTAAAAAACAAATCGTTTTGATCTAGAATAGCTCTTACCCGGTGCGCTCCGCTACACCTAAATCGATTAAAACTCTTTTTTTTTGTTTTTGCAAAACACGCAAAGATACACACATTAAATTTCTTAGGTGCACCCTACACACAGATCCCAATCATCCCTGAAAATTTCATTGAAATCGAGGAAGCCGTCTCCGAAATCGAGGAGTATGCGAACAGGAAGTTTTGCCACTTAATTTTGTATGTGTATATAGATATAGATAAAGATACAGATATAGATATAGATATAGATATGAATAATAAAAAACAATTCAAAATTCGCTTATTTTGAAATAGACAATTATAAAGAAAATCGTTTCGGTACTTCTGCTAATTTATTGGCATATTGGGAGAGCAAAAAAATTTGTGTTTCCATGGCTTCGAAAATTAGCTTTAATTGTCATTCTGTACCTGACACTCAAGTCATTTCCAGCACTCAGATTAATATTGGGAGATTTGAGATATAATTTATTTGAGGAACATTTAAAATCAATTATAATGGTAAAATTGTACACCTGAAAACGACCTCTTAACACTGACGTGAATGGCAGCCTAAACTTATAAGCTATTTCTATGCATTCATGTTTTTATAGCTGATAATGGACAAGTCACATAATATATTATATTCATATAGAAATTTGAATGAAACAGCGTATTATAATACATTATTTATTATTATTATTGCTGGGTTAGTCCAGGATGGCCCTTTGCACTGCGACCAATAATGATCTATTGTGCAACCCTTTTCCCTCACGAGTTTAATACATCAAGAAACAGTACTAGCTCCTTCTGTGGAAGCCCTTGCAAGTCCTGTGAACCCAATGTATAGGCCTGCAACAGCCTGTATCTTCTGTGGCCAAGTGCCACACATTCAGTAATCAAGTGTTCCATTGACTCCTCTTCTTCTCCGCAAAATCTGCAGCTTGCCGTGCTGGATAGTCCCATTCTGTGTAGATGTTTCCTGAAGGTATAGTGTCCTGTTAGCGCCCCACACAGTGTCCTTGGATTCTTCCTATTTAATTTTAGAGCGAGATCCGCTCTCTTGGCATCAAAGCTAAGAAATTTCTTCGAGTGTTCTAGACCCCTAGTGTCATTCCACAGTTTCTCTGTGATGGATGTTGTCCATTTTCTGATCTAACCCCTGAGGAGGAGCTTATTAAAGCCAAAGGATGGAGTGGGTCCAATAAAAGCCCCATTGGCTCCCCTTTTTGCGTTGGTATCAGCCAACTCGTTAACCTTGTGCCCCTCATGACCTGGCACCCATTATAATACATACACGGCATTAACAGATAAATAAAAGTTTTGAATTGATTTTTATTATTGATATAAAAATATAAAAATCAAAAATAACTTTTATTTTTCATTTAAAAAAAATAAAAATCAATAATAACTTTTATTTTCCATTTAAAAATATAAAAATCAAAAATAACTTTTATTTTTCATTTAAAAATATAAAAATCAAAAATAACTTTTATTTTTCATTTAAAAAATAAAAATCAAAAATAACTTTTATTTTTCATTTAAAAAATAAAAATCAAAAATTACTTATTTTTCATTTAAAAATATAAAAATCAAAAATAACTTATTTTTCATTTAAAAATGTAAAAATCAAAAATAACTTTTATTTTTCATTTAAAAATATAAAAATCAATAATAACTTTTATTTTTCATTTAAAAAAAATAAAAATCAATAATAACTTTTATTATTCATTTAAAAATATAAAAATCAAAAATAACTTTTATTTCTTATTTAAAAAAATAAAAATCAAAAATAACTTTTATTTTTCATTTAAAAAAATAAAAATCAAAAATAACTTTGATTTTTCATTTAAAAAATAATAACAAAAAAAATAACTCTTATTTTTGATTGTTAAAATAAAAATTAAAAATTTAAAAATCATGTAATATGTTGGATGCATTTCGCCTAAAAATCATAATGGTGTAATTAAAAGTTTTCTACGATGTTCATCTACGTATGATTTATTTTTACAAAAATTGAAAAATAACTCTTATTTCCGGTCCCTGATATAAACAACAAAAAGTTAAAAAAAAAAAAAAAAATGGCGGATTCACATACAAGCCACTATGAAAATTAGCTGTAACTTTTGCATCATAAGATCTAGAGATTGGATTTTTCACAAAATATGAGCCTTGCCTTGGGCGTTGCAACAAATACCAAAAATAACAAAAAGTTTAAATTTAAAGGATGCTCCCATACAAGAAATTGAGAGCTAGAGACTTGAAATATAGTTGCTAGGTCCATCTACCCAACAAAAAATGTTCGAAATAGAAAAAAGTGAAAACATAAATGCTGCTCTTTAGTTTGAAAATGAAGTTTAGTTTTTGGCCCATATGACATAGAGACAGAGAATTTGCCCAGGTTAAAAGGTTGCCAGGTCTATACAATAAAAAAATTTAGTTAAAAAAAAGAGGTAAAACTTTAAATGTTACTCTACTCCTGGCTGCAGCCTTTGGTTTGAAAATTAGCCAGAACTTTTGAATCATAAGAGATGGACTGCGACAACATCCAACACTAACACAGCAAAAAGTTGATACAAAAGCAGTAAACACGAAATTCAAGAATAGAAAATATATTTCAAGTCATAGAAAAGTGCTCATAAAATGGGAAGTTGATCCATATTAAATACTTGAATTTTAAAAATAAAACAGGGTCCGCCATCTAATGTTTTTTTTTTTCAACTACTGCTTATTTCGTGTGAATGGTAACACTTAGCTGATGTCTGATTTGACAGATAATTAGTTCTATCCTTCCGCTGAACGAATATGGTTGTATATACGCTTCGTTAAATGGACCTGCGATCGACTTACAGAAGATGGCGGTTTTGCAAAACAAAAAATCATCTCTTCAGATGAAGCTCATTTCGATCTTGGCGGGTATGTAAATAAGAAAATTATCTCACTTGGGGCACAGAAAACCTGCACGCCCACACACCCAAAACGAGTCTCTAATCGGTGCGAATTTCGGTCCAGAAGCATAATTGGTTCATTTTCCTCGAAAATGAGCAAGGAGTGGCCGATCGTTATCGGGCCGTGTTGAAGGAATTTTTGTTTACAAAAATTCAAGAGGAGAATATTGGCAACATTTGGTTTCCACAGGACGGCGGCGCTACATGCCACACAGCCGTAGCTACACTCGATGTTTTGCGCAGTTTTCAAAAAAAAAAAAAAAAAAAAAACAGTTATTTGGCGAACCCTTTACTTCTATGTGCCACCAACGTTTCGTTGATGCAACTCAACTCGTCAGTAGACTCGAAAGAATTTAAACGAATATTTGAAACAAATCCTTATATTCCCACGAACACAACCAGAATCAAGATTTTGTCAAATTACAACTTATACATTATTGGTCTGACACATCTGCAAATGCAGATCGTTTGGTAGTCTTCTTCTCTAAATATTTCCACTTTTAAATTTTGTACACAAGAAATATTTTAGAAAATACAGTAGAAACAAGTTGTGCATCTCGGGGGTGGGGTTTTCTATGCTGTTTTTTTTTTTGTCAAATTACAACTTATACGTTATTGTTCCAGTTGATATCGACACGATGAGAAAGAACGCTGCCAGGAAATGTCTCTTGCAATAAAGCCATATACGCTCGAGTAGTGTGACATGTGGCACCGTCTTGTTGAAACCACATATTCTCCAAGTCGTATTCTTCAATAGCAGGCAAAAAAAAACGATTATCATATGACCATAACGCTACGAATTGACGGTGACAGTCGTTTCATCGTTGCTTTCGAAGAAGTAAGGTTCAATCACAACCTCGGATCAAACAGTGACTTTTTCTGGATCAAATGGCCTGTCTTCAATTTTTTGCGGATTCTCTGAACCCCAAATACTACAGTTTTGTTCATTAACGCACCTGCAAGGCGAATCAAGTACAGGTGGTCGCAAATCAATTCGCTTCAACATTTTCTCTCGAGACGTCACAAGTTTTGTTGTCGTTTTCTATCGGCTTTGACAACTCAGAAGATAAAATCGTGGAAAAATGTTGAAGCGAATTGGTATGCGGGCACCTGTAATAGATTCGCCTTGCGCACCTGGGACGAAGGACGAATTTTTCGCCACAAATATTCGCCGTCAAAAATACAACACATTGGTGTATATGAAAATGCACACAGTCACAGCGTCGCATGAAATTCGTTGTATGCGGCGAACTTGAGATAAATTTATTTATATTTCTTACGCCGGCGAACGATGAACAAATCAGTATTATGTGGCCATTTCGGTTTTAGTTTTCAAGCAATGCACGAGGACACCCTTTGGCTTGAAAATCAGCTATAACTTTTGAGCCGTCTGCGAAAGTGGCTCATTTACACTGTGCCTGCCGTTGTGGGTAGAAAATGCAAAAAAATAATAAAAAGTTACAAACTAAAGGATACCTTGTACCAGTAGTAGCCTTTGTCTAGCACTTGGACGCAGCCCTTGCTGCACGAGTCAGTCTCGTACTTGCCTCAATTTATTTACTTTCGGCCAGGTACTTTTATTCGATTTAACAGCGGTTAGAATTGTGTGATTTCGAAACGAGCAATTTACATGGATTCAGTTTCTAGAACAGAGCATGAATTTTTCCCACTTTCTGAAGCAAAAAAAAAAATAAACATTTTAATCGCTTTAACCCTTAAGTAAAAGTAAAATCGAGTCTAATAAGCTGCCCACTCAAGTAAAGCTCAATAAAAGTGAAACAGAACGTCTAAGCAGAAAGTAAAATCATGGTTTCAATGGCATATTGCATGTTTGCCACATCTTAAACTGCCAATATTAAAATGTAAATTAAAAACAATATTTTTCAATGATTTTTATCAAGTGGAACGAACTACAATTCAATTCCGTCGCAGACTGTGTGTGCAGCTGAAGATTTTTAATTTGATCAAAACTGATGGCAACAAGAAGTATCTGCTGGGAAGGCTGTCTAACTGGTGCGTGTTTCAAATCAAAATTATAAAATCTTTAAGTTTCAAAAAGCAAACATTAATGAAATGAGCACTGAAGAAAACAATGATTCTGAAACACCGGCGGCATTTTTTATATCGTAATTATTTTTTCTTTTCATTATTGTGACCAGATTGCAATCATCGGGTTTTCTGTTTTTTTTTCTTCTTTTTTTTGCTTTGCTACTTGTTGAAAAGTTAAACCTGCCAGTGTAAGCAGTGGCAAAAACATACGAAATTACACACATACTGGACTATCGGCAGCGTACAATCTTGTGTCTGGCTCATCTTGGCTTTTCTATTCTGCTTCTGTGCAGGCCTAAATGGGCTGGCGAAAACGCGCGTGCTTTTCTCTAGTCCTCAGCTACTGTCAGTTTGCCAAATACAACGCCAGTACACGTAATTGTTGCCGTTTACTATTCAGTTTGTCTTTTTTATTTTGTTTTGATTTTCTTGCTTAATTTTGTTGCATCCTTTTTGCTTTACGAGTAATCATGTGCTGCATCTGCTCAAGACCGACCCATCATCTGCACTTTTAAAACTTAAAACTGTTGCAGCAGCTCCAGCCAATTTTATCGCATAATGATCGTTTGTTGATTTGTTGTTGATTTTTGTGTTGTTGCTGCATCGCGCTCTCTGCCACAAACGAGAACGAGCTGAGTTGTGAGTTTGTGCGCGTTCTTTGGTAATTAATTATGTTTAACGCTTTAACTTTTAAATTTTTATACACATTTTAGTTTTAGTTACATCGTGTTTAATCTTTCATTAACATTGTTTTAAAAGCTTGTTGACAACTCTTTTCGATTTAATTTCATTTTCTAGCCCCAATGTTTGTTGTTTCTTTTCAAGATCAACGATATCGTTTTATTTAATTACAATTTACATACATTTTCGTGGAGAAAAAATCCAAAAAAAAAAAGTTGTTGATGGTTTTGCTTGACGCAGCGATATTGACTGTCCAACATTATTGCTTAAAGATTATTGTTTAAATAAAAGCTGTAATCAGTGATGGCGAAAATCAGGACTTAAAAGGATTGCCTCAAGTTGTGTAGTAAAATTTTAATTTTCAACGAGCAATACAGGCAAATTAAATACTATACACTGAAAGGAATTTCTTCTTTCAGATAATGCTAGGAACACAACTGGCACGAACGACGAATACGCCGGTTAAAATTCGCTGTGTAAATTCGTCGTATGAAGCACAATAACGACGAAAACCAAAAACATCTGTTATAATTGATAAAGTTGTTTATTGTTGGTTCAAAGATAAAAAAAAATTAAATGAATCAAAGAATTTCAAATTTTATAAAAATAATTAAAATAATGAACATGATCCCAAATTATAGAAACATTCATGAAGTTTAACATTTTCAATTATAATTTCACTTGTAACCATTTTCTCAGTTTTTTAATTTTATCTTGTTATAGTTGAACAGCTGATGGGGTGACCATATTAGAAAAAAATTGCTTGCTAAAAAATTTAGCATTAGCAAAAACAAGAAATTTAACACTACCAACATGTTTTATAATCTAATATGTTGGCTTTTTATTTTAACTGCAAAAAGTCAAAGTCAAAATAAAAACTATTAAAGTAAAACTTAACTGTTTTTACTAAAAGACTTGAAAACTAAAACCAAAATGGCCACATGGTTCAGATTTGTTCGTCGTTCGCCGGCATAAGAAATAGAAATAAATATATTTCAAGTTCGCCGCGTACAACGAATTTCGACTGACGCTGTGACTGTGTGCATTTTCATATACACTAATGTGTTTTATTTTTGACGGCGAATATTCGCGGCGAAAAATTCGTCGTTCGTTCCAGGTGCGTTAATGAACAAAATTGTCGTATTTGGGGTTCAGAGAATCCGCAAGAAATTGAAGACAGGCCATTTCATCCAGAAAAAGTCACTGTTTCAGCCGAAGCTGTGATTGGACCTTACTTCTTCGAAAATGACGATGAAACGACTGTCACCGTCAATTCGTAGCGTTATGGTCATATGATAACCGTTTTTTTTTTTTGCCTGCTATTGCAGAATAGGACTTGTAGAATATGTGGCTTCAACAACACGGTGCCACATGTCACACAACTCCAGCTTATAAGGCTTTATTGCAAGAGAAGCGTGATTTCTCGTCATGTCGATATCAACTGGCCACCAAGCTCATGCGATATGACACCATTAGACTTTTGTTTTTTGTAATTCTACGCGAAAGACGGTGCTTATGCAGGTAAACCTTTAACTCTTGAGCACTTAAAAACTAACAGTCGTCAAGTTATGACTGAGATACCGCCCAATATGTCTCAAAAAGTTTTCGAAAATTTCCTCAAAATTATCAATGCTTGCAACATTTCGCATGGTGGTCATTTTAAGGAAGTAGTTTTTCGCACATAATCTCAATGTTCAAACTTTATAGTACAAAAGAAATATCATGAAAAAAAAAAATATTTTATATGCGTTTTATTTACATTTAGGTGCTTTTGAAACCTCAAAATAGATAATTAGATGTATGTATGTATTTCAACGCCATATTACTTATACATACATATGTATATCAATATTACTGAAAACAATTTATTAAGAAACACCACACCACTTAAAGACATCTGCGCACTTTAAAAAAAGTTTAAAACTGAACCCTAAAACGATGAGCCAATTAAATCAGAAGGAGAATTTCCTCCAATAAAAAAAACCTACATACATATATTTGTACACATACATACATATATGTATATGTATGTATGTAAATAAGTCATGTATTTGTTTTTGTTGACCGAACAACAAACAGTTCGATTACTATGTATGAGTATAAATACATACAGAGTTTGTAAGTATATGTAAGTATGTATGTATGTATGTATGTATGTATGTATGTATGTATGTATGTATGTATGTATGTATGTTGGTATGTATTCAATATCACATCATATGTAGATATGCAGAAAAAATATAAAATAAAATTTCCCTAAAACAATACCTTGAGAACAAGTGGTGCTGGAAGCAACAACAAAATAATAACGGTGTTTTATGGCGTGATTTTGCTCTTGTTTTTTTTTAATACTGGGCCTCTTCGCCCATCGTCGGCTCTTTTGAATGCATCACCTTTTCAGTTAAGATCGGATTTTAATTGCAGTGACAGCAAGCGGAGGTGTTGTTGATTAATTGGTACTTATTGTTAAAATAAATTAAAATGTGTTTTGTGCAAAAGAAAATTGAAAGAAGTGTTTCAATTTACTAAAAAGAAGTTTATGAGATTTACATACGTACTTACATATACAATGTATGCATATACATATAAAGCGAATTTAATAAAGTGATTAGAGTTTTTAATGAAATTTAGTGATTTACTAATATGGATTAATGTGTGTATGTATGTATGTATGTACATAAGTATGCAGACGTACAGTGGTCATTCTACGCACATAAAAAATTGAGCAAACGCAAAATTTTCCACACATAGAGGTATGTAAGTATGTAATTATGAATGTATGTTTTTATGGCATATATTGTATGTGATTAAATAGGCATATAACGGATATAAAAAATACATAGTACATATATACAAAGTACATAAATACATATCCACGTATCTATAGAAAATTTCACGAATATTCATTCTTTCCTAAAATCGTGTTTTTTATACATAAATAATTAACATTCTTTTAAGCATGTTTCGAGTCTACTGATGAGTTGAGTGGCATCCATGAAATGACGGCTGAAAACTGAAAATTAAGATCCTTTGTTTTCAGATCTAATTTAAAACATTTCAAGTGTCTCCTAAGGCCACCAAATAATTGAGTTGCTTTTTGAATGTTTATTATCGCTATTTATTTTTAATTTGTTTTCTATACATTTTCATGCAAAAGTGTTTGTCAAAGAACAAAATTTTTGCAAAAGATAGAAAACTCGCGAAAATTTTGTAAAACGCCAAAATAGTTTTTAAAATAGTTACACAACTGCTACAAAACCACAAATATTCAGCATTCATTTTCCCAAGTTAATAATATGCATAAAATATTTTGTAAAAAAGTTGCAACAGTTGCAAGCATCAGAGCCTAGAAAAAAACACGCGGAGGTATGTGAAAAATTTGCGAAACGCAAAAAAATATACAGTAATTGCATTTTTTTGTTTATAAAAATTTTCACATACCTTCCCGTTTTTTTTTTGCTAATATTGTGATTTGGCAGCTGTTGTTACTTTTCACATATGAAACAATTGCAAAATTTAAGTTGCAGTTGCAAAAAAAAAGAAAAAAGAAAATACTTGGCTACAAAAACTAGACAATAAGCGGGAAATTTTGAAAAATTTGAAAAAAGACCTGCAATGTTAAAGAAAAATCGAAGCAGTTTTAAAACACACAGAAAGATGAAAAATTACAAAGTGTAGGAATGGAAATATAGTAGTTTTTAAAAAAGTTACCAAACTGCAAAAGGTTTAATCGAAAATGGGCATAAAATTTGCAATGAGCAAAAATAGTCTAATACCTTGTTCATACATGCATTTCTAATTGAGATAATATTCAGTTTATTGACATAATATTTTTTGCGTTCATACATACAAATATTGCGCTAACTCAATTAGTATTTGACAGCTGGAAAAAAGTTGTTGTTTTTGTTTTGTTAGTGAGAAAGAAAAAGTGAAAAATCTCATCATTCATCTCATCATTCATCTCATTAAACACATCTTTTACAGTGTTGTGTTTCATCTTTTTCTCAATATTCAAAGCAATTTTGAGTTTATTAAGCAATAACTTTATTGACTTTTTGTATGGAATATTGAGCTCAATAATGGACTTTATTGCGATTATCTCAATAAAGGTGCATGTATAAACATGGTATAAGAATTAAAAAAGGCTATAAAAACCTTAAATATCTAGAAAGAATACCAGAAAGGTGATTTTACTTGGCATTTTGCAAATTGTTTGTAAACTTCCATAGTTTTGCAGCAGTTGTGTCCCTTACAGTTGCTTAAGACTTTTAAAAATTATTGTTATCATTTTATATATTTTTTTTTAACTTAAATCGATTTCAACTAAAGCAATGAACATTTTATTTTCGGTTTTGTATTTGGATATAACCAATATTCGAACTACTTTGCCCACCCAGTTCAAAAACTAATCCACTGAAATTGTTTATAAAGTTTTAGGGTTTAGGTGCTATAACTTTGCACAAAACACTTGTTTATAGAATTAAAAACGAGAATTTTTTAATTTAACACTCAGAAATGAGTCTAATTATTTATTTGCTAGATAAGCCAATTGAAATGTTAGGTTTAAAAATAGACCTTATTAATTGTTTTCCGTCCATGAGCCTACGGCATTTCGCTAATGCTACTCCAATTGTAGTAACCGACGGTAACTCGTTGTATGAAGGTAGTGATGAAAAGTAAAACTGTGGCGAGACGATAAAATTGTTTTCTGTATTAAGCTCTAAACACATAGACGACAGCAGACTGCAAATGCTGCCAACTTCAAGTGCAGCCAACTTCAAATGCTGCTCTGAAGTCGGCTTCATAATTATTTTGAAGACAGCAACAACATAATAATCAGCTGGTGTGTAAATCAATTTCGAATTTTTATAAATATTACAAATTCAAAGTTTAAAAATGTAAAAAATGAGCGAAGAAAATTTAGCGAATTTTATCACAACAAATGTTAAAATAGCAAGACTACAGCTGAAGTGTATAAAGCCCATAAGACGAATAGTACAACAAACCGAAGATGGTGGGTTTGCCCAGTAAATATAACCCGTGATGAGAAGGAGGGCATTTACAAAACATGTGTACAACAGCTCAAGGAAAAAGATGAAGAACACTTTTTCAAAGCAACCAGGATGAAATGTAAATAAAATATCACAAAAAAATAGCTCAAACGAAAAAAATTGTTTTGATATTGAAAATGAACAGCTGTGTATTTTAGCTGCTAATTTCAGGGATGCCGTATTTCTTATTTCATAATGAATAAAATTGAAAATATTGATGAAAAATGTAATAATATCACGAAAAAACTATAAAAACACATACATTTATTTATTTATTGTATTTTTGCAATGTTCTTTTGTGTTTAATATTAAAAAAAAGTTTTTGTTCTAATTTGTCCAGTTTATATATATATATATATATACATATATAATGGCAACACTATATTTGCTTATTTGCTGCCCGTCAAAATAGAAAATTGCCCAAGTTGGCAGCAGCCGCAAATGCTGTTGTGCAGTCGTGCTGCCCTGCTGCCGTCAAAATAATCGTTTTTCATTTAAACACATGCATTTTATTTTTGACATATTGCTGCTTGCTGTCTGCTGTCGTCTATGTGTTTAGAGCTTTAAAGATCTGTCTTGAACGTTTTCGATTCCCATTATAATCATGGGAATATTAGAATAGAACAGTCGAATTACAAAAATTCTTTTAAGTCAGTCTACTGACGAGTTGAGTAGCATCATTGAAATGTAAACGGCTGAAAAAGACAGAAATCAATTAATAAGGCCTATTTTTACAAAAATAATGCAGCCTAATTAAACTTTATGATTTACAATTGTTAATTCATTTATCGGGCCTTAGTTCAATTTCTACTTCCTCAGAATTTGGAAAGATTTTTGTGCTGGTAAAATCATATTGGTGAGCATTTTCTTTTTTAAAATTGTTGGTCTATACGATAATTCTTTGTCAATTCTTTGGAATTAAATATTAAACTAAAGCTCAATAAAGTAATTAATAATTGAAAAGCTGTTTAAATCCTAATCTGTATAGCTTTTTTACCAATTTTAAAAAATCAGTTTAAGTTATAATGAAATTCCTGTATGAAAAAATCAGCACTAAACAATCTGTATTCAATTGTATTTTCTTTATTTTAACTGGTTTTTTGCTGTGTGTATGTCAATCCATGTTATACACTGAAAAAATTTTCGTTCATAATTTTAATAAATTTATTTCGTTAATATTTCTTCATTGATCCAAGCTAAACTTTCATACTTTTATTTGCGTCATACATTTTCATAGATCAAATGAATTAATTTCATTAAAAGTAAAATTTATAGTTTTGTTTAAAAAGTATTATAGGATTTGTACGAAAATGTCATTAAACCCATGTAGAACTTTGTTGAGTCAATGAAAGATGCCATTAGAGCTCATGTCTCCCAATACTCATTTGATCTGTTAACAAAATTGTCTATAAAAGAATAATATATTTTAATAATTTGCACAGGTTTTGAATTCTACTTGAGAGCAGCATCTAAATAATGTTCCACATAAACCAGTATTTTATTGTTATTTTGTCCTTTTTGCAGTGAAGTATATCTATTAATTATTGTTCTTAACTAATTTTATTTGAAGTCAAAAAATATATTGTTTGCTCATTTCTGAAATTGTGACATTTTGAGCTGAGCTACTTTTCAACTAGATGTGTGTTATATGTACATACTTGTAAATTTTAATAGAATTTGATCTATAATGTAGTAGTATGCTTGAGAATTTTGCTAATGATGGATGAAAGACTAACGCAGATTTAATATAGCTTATAAGCATTTGCAGAGAACGCAATTGGCCACAAGGTGTGAAAAATCGCCAAGAGCACCTAAATGGGGCTAAACTAGTCCATGAAGCTTTTAGCAGCTAGAAAACTATGCAGAGTTGCTTAAAGTCTTAAACACTTGTCGGTAGTAGCTGATAAAAGCTTTAAAAAGCTTGTAAAAGCTTTTTTTATTAATGCCACAAAACAACTGATGAAAAAACGCTAAAATGCGCCAAAAACAAAATTGATACGCTTTCCTAAAAGCTTTTAACATTTTTGAAAAGAATGACTGAAAACAACTCAAACTCGTCAACGAAAGAAGGGAAAATTTTTTTGAAATGCTTCATCAAAATTTCAAGCAGTTCACAAAATACTTGGAAAAGAAAAAAATACTTCAACTACATACATAAGTATATATGTATTTAAAATTTGTAGTTCATGAAAACGACCGAATTTCACGAAAAATTCACAACCCCTAAAAATAAAGTTACAATTCTGTGTTAAAAAGCTTTAGACACCCAAAAAGAAATTTTTATTTTTTATTTTTTCTTATCTAAACTAAAGCTCAAGTTGTTATAATTAAAAGTTTAATTGCTTTTCGTGTAATATCTTTAGCCCAGCCTTTTATTGTTCAAAATAATATTTTTAATAAAATATAGAAAATTTGGCAATAATCATTTAGTTCCAAAAATGGTAACGTAAGTACTTGGAAACTTAAAAAATATATATTTTTAATTTTCGCAGTAAACTTTCGTCATACTGCTCAGTTTTGTTAGTTTCGCAATACAACGTTTATGTAAATCCAAACACTTCATTGTTTGACACGGGTAAATATTTAATTACAGTTATAATCAATTTTATTAATAGATAAATAATTTTTATTTGATTTTTTCAATTCTTGAAGCAACTAATTTATGCAGCTTCAAATCGTTTTGTTAATATAAAATTTGTTAACAATATTATTCAATATTCCGCTGACAGTTTGTTAGCATCTTCAGGATAATATTTGTAATTAAAGTGAAAAAGTTGAAAAATATTTGATTTACACAAATTTTTATAAGTCAAAAATTTTTCAACTTTGTCAACTTTTTCAATTTAATTACAAATATTATTCTGAAGATGCTAACAAACTGTTTGCGAAATATTGAATAATATTGTTAATAAATTTTATATTTAAAAAAAAACGATCTGAAGCTGCATAAATTAGTTTTTATTAATCGATTTATGTCTGTTAAAAGCATTGTAGATAAAAAAATGTTTAAAAACATATTACAAGAAAAAATTATTAAGTGTTTAGTTGTTGAAATTTATTTTTAATTGAAAATAGTTTTAATTAAATTTTATCAGCTAGTTTATGCGTACAAATTTCAGCAGTTTTTTAATTAATACAAACAATTTATTGATTAAAAATAATTTTAATTTATTTCTGGGTACAGAGGACATTTCCTTGTGTCCACAAAAACATGTCTACATGACTACATTTTTATAAAAAGAAGTGCCAAAATATTAAATTAAAAATGAAGCCATTTAATTTATTTTTGGTAAGAATTAAACTTGGTCTATTTTCGGCTGCAAAGGCGGTCATAAATTTCACTCCATCAAATAAACCTGCAGCCAGATCGTCTCATTCGTGATCGAATGAATTCCGTGTGTTTGTTGTTTGTTTTGTTTCTGCTATATTTATTTTCACTCAGTTTTCAACTTAATACCGGATTCTATGAGAGACCCCCAAGCAATTTCATATTTCGTTTACATAAATTAATTCCACAAGCTGCTTGTTTTTGTGAAACCCACAAAAACTGTTTTATTTATTTCAAAAACAAAAATGTTTGAACGTTTTGCAAACCAAGCAATAAGTCTTAAAAGATTTTAAATTAAGTAAACTCCCAAATATTGAAGCACCACCGCCATAAATTTCCACGGACATAAATAAATACTCATCAGATGAAAATTTCTTAATATAACAAGCTGGCATTTTAGCAACTGCCACGTTTCAGTATTTCATACTGCTATGTAATTGTACCATACGGAGAAATATCATCAGCACTCGTGACTTGCAGAGGTCCACAACCACAACATCGACCATATTGTTCTTCATGGAATTGCCCAAGCGAGTTTTTAGTTTTCAAAAAGCTGAAAAAATCTTAGTTAAAAGAGAAATCCATTAGTGGCAACTTTTTAATACATATCACAGCGAAACTATACCAAAATGCGTTTATATAACCTAAATCATAATATTTATAATTGATGCCCGAGTTTCTCTAAGAAAGAATTTCCACGAAGGGCAATGGCAACCAAACCAATTTTCCTCTCCTAAAATATATACATAATTAAAAAAAACCGCGAAAAACAGTAATAATTCTAAGAGAAATCTAATGTAAAAGAAAATACCTTAATCTCTGAGAGTGGTCACATTTGGCTAATTAATATGTATCTATTATGCAAACACAATTTTTTCTCAGCTCTTTTACGGTCGTATTTTTTCTTTTGATTATATTATATTAAGCAGAGAAGAGTCTTATATGAATAAAAAACGAGCTCTTCGACGAGCAAGAATGCTCTTCGTAATACTCGTACTCATAATAAACTCTTCTGTGATTTAAAATACTAGCTGGGTGAAACTAGAGGCATTCAAATAAACATACATACATGCGTGTGCACATGTGTGTATGTGAGTATGTAATTTCAGAGAAATGGACCAGGTATGCGTGAGTTGGCCCGTCATACCTAAAGCTTTTCTTATTTTTTTGGCATGTTTTCGCAATTGTTATTATTATTATTTATTAATTTCAAACCAGCATTAGTTTATATGTATATAGGAAAGGAAAACATATGTAAATATTTTATATATAATTTTATTATTAATTAATTTAACTATTATATAGTTAATTTATAAAAATAGGCTCATTAGATGTTTATTCTATACTTTTGTTTTAACGAGAAGTAAAATTCTTGAAAATGCTTGAAGCAAAGAAATGGTCATATTTTCTACACGCACACATGCACACACTTATTCTTTTCTTCCAAATCTACTATACAGGTACAGGCAAGAATGATAAAATAATAATAGTATTTTATCATTCTTGCAGGCAAGTACTTTTGCTTTATGTGGAATAAAATAATCATGTATTGATGAAGGAGTTCGCACTTTATTTCTATTGTATGCAGGTTTGCCCGGTATCTACCACTGATGAATTTATATCACGACAAATTTTAAATTTTATATGAAATAATTTTTATCTTCTTTTTTTACTATTTCGCATAGAATTTGATATTTATCATGAAATGAATTGATTAGGTATAGACACGGAGTAAGACTGCATATAATGGAAATAAAGTGAAAATCGATGAATAAATAATTATTTTCGTTCCGCTAAAGCAAAAGGTATACACACGGGATTATGGATGGGAAGTTTTTGAAGGTTTCTAGTTTTGGTGATGTGCTGAAATGAAAAATTTTTAATTTTCCTAAGAAAAACTAACAAAAAAATTTTTTTCTAATGACTTCTTCAGAACTCAATACTAAAAATTAGTATTTTAAAAATATGTGGAACATTATAACAACTTAGTGCCAATCAAAGGTCAGATTTTATCAGACAGATAAACCAATTTTCATTGGTTTATCAAAAATTAAGAGAGGTTTTTTCATTTACCCTATTTGCTGTATCAAACTGAAATTCGTTGGAAATATTTCCCTGAGAAAAAAATTTTTTTTTCTAATTTCTTGAAACATTTTTCCAGACTTAAATCTTTAAAAAAATGTTGCCACAAGTTTTTCTTAACGATAGGCTGGAATAATGAACATTTTTTAGCGGTCAATGATTAAGGGTAGCTTTTGCGAAGGACAACCTTATTGCCAAATCGTAATAATGGCTCTAAGGCGAGCAAAATTTTGAATTTTTGTGTACGTGGTGTAATAAAATGGAAAAATTATGTCATCATAAATCTCAAATTTTGAAAAAAATTATTCCATTCCATTCTAAAATAGATGATTTTTTCTGTTAGACCGCTGTATAAAATTATGGTGCCTATATAAGTTTAGAAAATAGTTCTGCGTTTGTTGCATTCTATTTTGAGTGGATATACACAAATACATGCCATGTAGCTCAGACGTTTTGAGCGGAGAGTAAGAGCAAGAGTAATGTATTTTATTTGTACTCTATTCAAGACAGAGAACTGCTTTAAGCAACTTTATTTAAAAATGTTGAGCCTAAACAATTATTACCAGTATCAAGGCTTCGAAGAAAATTATCGCTCTTGTTGCCCTTAATTAGGAAAATTTTATTAAAAAAATTTTAAATTATTTCATAATATTTGTAGTTGATTGAAAGTAAATTTAGCTTTTTGTATGGTTAAAATTACTTAAAATTACTTCTATTGCTTTCGGAGTGAAGAAAAGGTGTAGTATCCTATCGTGCATGGAGAAGAAGAATATTTTACTCCCTGCCCGGCATTACAGCTATTATTACGCAGTTGGAAAGAAAAAGTGGCCAAAATAGTTATGATGTTGAGAAACATGTTGCCAGAAATATTTGGCAAGTTTTCAAAATACAATTCGAGCTACATTATTGGGCACATTCGCTTTTCTTTTTTTGTAGGGACTGTACTTTTCGTACGAAGTAAGCAGCAAAGATTTTGCTCGACACTAAAGTGATCGTTTTTTGTTTGTTTTTCGTTTTTTTTTTTTTAATTTACTTTCCTTTATAGAGGCATTCCATTTTATGCTAAAGTCTCCGCTTTATTACTGGAAAATTTTTTTATATGATACTCTAACACTTAACTAGGGTTACTGCGTTTAACTGCAGCCAGTTCTGTAACAAGAAATGACCTAGTAAACAATTCCCTTTTTTTTAATTTTCGCGCACTTGCCGTGATAATTTTTATATAAAATATATGATGAAGCCAATAACCTTGAATTGAATAACTGAAGCCAATTCTATAACAAGAAATGATCTAAAAAAACTAATTTTTTCAACATTTTCGCGCACTTGCCGTGATAGATTTTGCATACAAAAAGTATCACGGCATACTTAATCTCAATTGTGGTCACGTTTGAGCCTTGAATTGAGGTTGGCTGAACTGTACTGACGACACCAGTTTTAGGCTAAATATGAATTTTCGCAGTTGCCAATAAAAACATTAAAAGGGAAATTAAAACATTTTTTTTTAACATATTAGAAATTACTAAAAGTGGCATTTGAAGTGAATTTTCTTTGCAGCAAATCTTTGTTGTTCCGACAAACCAACCTATTGCTTCAAAGATGAAATGAAACTGAACGAAAATGCTTGCAACCCCAGCATAAATAACTTTTCTTGCATTGTTCTAAAAGAGATTATTTTTTTTCGGGGATGATTGATGTTCATATTGAGTTTTTGCTTCCTGTTTTATGCCAAGATTATGTAGCAACTGAACTATTTTCTATTGCTTTCAGCTTGTTTCTTAGTAACAATGATGTCTTAGTAACAATGATCTGTTAGTAACAATGATTTCCAATCTATTGCTTTGTTTTGCAAGTTAATCACATCTATTGTGTTTTAGTTTTGAGTTAATAAAGGTATCCTGTTTGGTCAAGTAGCAGGCAATTTACTTGGCTGGGGGTTGTTGGTCAATAACACTGTACAACAAAATGATTTTTTTCTGTTTTTCTTTCAAAGGTGCAGATAGATTAAATTTTGTTGACAGGCCACAGATTCGTATTCTGCCTTATGCGACAAACAAGTCCAGCATGCCTTTGTCAGCTTGGTGACCCAAATCTGAAGCATGTGGGAAAAAATATCGGGGCGGCTATGTGTAATTTAGTCACTAAAGATCAGTTACACCAAGTCTACTCTTCGGAGAGGCCCAGCATGATTTTAGGTAAAAGAATCTAATTTACCAGAAGCGTAGTAGTTGTGGCTAGCACAAAAAAGCTTTTATTATATAAATAAATGTAACAGACTCTGTATTCTAGTGTATTCTACCTTGGTGAGTGCCAGCGTTAATGTTTAAGGGGATGATGTTCTCCAAAAAAGATTTCCAGAGATCGCTGAGCTCTTTGAGTTAGAGAAGAGTTACAAAGCAACACGCTGATTTAGGTTAGGTTGATGAGAGACGTATGATAGTCCATGTCATCTGACATATACTTAAAGCAGAGTAGGTTTGTTGTGCACTTAACCGTAATAGTTTTGTTTTATGGTTGTCTAGAAATTCGATATCGTCCGCAAAGTTGCTTAGTTTCATCCAGCATATACCCTATTGGCGACCGTACCGTATTTGTGAGTATTTGTCTCACTATCCTTCTCACATGCTCTGCATTCTACTCTCCCGTTATTCCTATGTGGTGTCGATGTGCCAGTAGTTATGATTGACCTGTTATCACTCCCATTATTATACTCAACTCAGGTTTGCTAAGTCTTAGTAGGCCCTTAAATTTTTCCTTGTCTGTATCTTTCCATAGAATTCTTGTTCCTTTTAATGGGTTCCACAGGTATGTTTTTTTTTGGAGAGTGAAGTGGGATTTGTGTGCCCAGCAACCCCTTGAAGCTGGTAAGATATAGCTCGACATATAAAGGGCTGTGTATTTGTTATTCGAGGCGATGGTGTGACGTCTTGCTTTTGCCGAGTTTAAATTTTCACATGACAAAATATTTAAATTTACTTTTACAGCAAATTTAAGTAACTTTGCTTTTGGACTTGCTTTCACGCAGAGCAAATTTCAAAGCAAATATGTATTGATTTTTTCTACATGGCGAATGGCAACACAAAACGTATTTCCCAGTACGCGAGAGAGACAGAGAGAGAAATATCAAGACGAATTGCTGAGTGCAGTCAAGTGCGTACCAGCTTTCGTTCTCTTCTCTTTTTATCGTTTCTGCTCTATACACACAAGACCAGCCGCAAGTAACTCGTACAATGCAAATTGTGAGCAAATGGCTCAAACCACCGTCAGGTAAAAACGTAATTACAGCTGCTCACACTTAATTCAAGCTGGCTTTTCCTGGTTAAGTTGGATAGTCTTGAGTAGTTCAAACTCTTGGCCAGGAATCAACGTATTTGGTGAAATACGGCTTGCTGCCACTTCTATACAAAAAAATCTCCAGTTCCTTCATGTATTCAAATCTTGATGGATTTTCTTTTAAAAGAGAGATTTTGTTAAACCGTGTAGTATGACATAAAAATTATGTTCAATAAGTTTTGTTTATTTCTTTGTATAGTCTACATATACATACATATAGAATGATTTATATTTTAAAATATATTAATGTGTATGTGAAAAATTGTGTTTCTCTTGGCAACACCGCGATGGTGATTTGTTACTCTTTCGAAAAGGGTCTCAAAATCCTTAATACAATTTCACCACCAAATATTATTTCCTAAATTTTACTTCAGTAGAAAATTCGTCAACAATTTGTTGTTGTCAATTAATACTACCATTGAGAACAATATTTTGCAATTACCTTTAGGAAAAATTTTTGTTTTTTCCATAAATCTCATATCGTCAGCCACACATTAAACTTTGTAAATTAAACACAAATTGTATAACTGAAATATTGCATTCAATTATCAGTCAAAAGTTGTGGCATATGCATCAAAATGGGTCGTTTTAACAGTCTATATATTGTGCCCATTGATTTTTCCTTAGATTTTGGTATGAGAAAAAAAAATTACGAAAAAAAAAATTAAAAAAAAAGTCCTTTTTGAGGCATACGATTTTAAAATTGCTTGTATTTTTGTATGGAAGGGGCTGCCAAACCACCAACTGTAATGAGGACTGTGAAATAGCTTGGCATTGCCAACGGAATGTTCAGGCCAGAGCTGGCAAGGCAACTACTGCCTTACATTGGTGTCGAAGTGTCATTGTTAGGAACCGGGGAGTAAAGCGTGGAAACTTCAATTGGCTCTTCGGTACGGTTGTAAAGCTCATACTTGTATTCGATTAAGGCTGCCATAAACGCGGGTTGGTCGGTCAATGCCGGCTATCTCTAAATGAAATAGCGAGACGTGCAGACCTAGAGCTCTTGTGAGTACCTGGACAAAATGGTGTGTCCAGCAAAGTAGTGGAAGATTAACTGGCGAGATCGGGTGATCGCTTATAATAGAACGACCAGAACCAGTTCTCTGGTGTTCCCCGCGACAGTTGTAAACAGCGAATATAACGACAGCTGTTGAGATCACCTGTCGTTTATCGGGGCTCACGTGGTCCAGCTACAACTACAAGAGAACCTACATTCTGTTGGATTCTTCGCGACAAAGGCTACACACCCTAGTGGATATTCTAACAGAACACTGTCACACGGGAGTATATGCAAGAAGACCAAATCTTTTATATAATGACTTCTGGAGAGGCAGCTGAGATGAAGAGGAAGAGGAGATTGTCTCACATTCCCTCTGACGATGTCCAGCTCTTTCTAACAAGAGAGTGTATTATTTGGCCAGATCGATATTTCATGAGTTGGCGGATGCATCGGATTGGGAATTAAACAGTATGGAGTATTTCATGCGCTCATGTGGCTCGTTCAGGGCAGAACCAATAGATGGCTTAAATGACGTAATCACATCATTACTAGAGTAATTTCATCTAACATCGAGTAAGGACATTTCCACATAGATGGAAGAAGCCCTTTGACTTCCGTCTTTGAAATTTACCCTCATATTAGCAGCGTATTTTGGCAATAGTGCCCTGAAAAGTTCACCAATTAGAAACTTGTGAATTTTTAGAGTCCAGCTTCATAATTTCCCTTCTTTTCGGTTAATTTTAAGGCTTAGGCAAATTATTCAAATGCAGCTCTGAGGAATGTATTACGTCTTCTCAAATAAGGATGTAATTTTATTTATGATTTTAGCGATGCATTTATGGGCCGTTTGCATTTCAAGTATGTACATAATAAACGATTGAATAGAAAAATATTTGAGCTGCGGATAAATATGGACACCATGAGTTGTATATTTCTGTGGGCACTTATCTAAACCCTCTACTGATGATGCGCATAGAAAAATGGGCATTTAAATGTGTGTGTGTGTAGTTTTTGTTGCCAAAATTGAAAACTATGCGAAGGGATTATTATTTAGATGCTTTGAGGTGGAAAATTGTCTCTTTATCCAACACAAAAAAAAGTGTGGAAAGGTACTGGAGTACATGCGTGCCAGGAGGTTTCCTTTATTAAATATATTTATAAAAAGAACTCAACAATAATATGATGAGTGGAAAATTTTCAAACTATTGTCATATAGTTTACCAGTTGTTGTTTCTTTTTTCTAAAGCAAGTAACACAGTGCAAAACATCAAAAGATTTACTATTCTTGCTCAAGTGTAGTCAAAATCCTCTACTCAATTACCCCCACTGCAGTACAGTGCAATTAATGTCCGCTTTGAGTGGTATTTTGTAGCATTCGTCGACTAAACCACACGTTGGAGCTGGAATCAGTCCACAACTGAAAAATTTTTGTAATTTTTAACCTATTAAACCTTTTTATTCAATTTTTTTTTAGAAAAACGCGTAGGGTAAGGAGATACATGAAGGGGAGCAAATCTCCCCCTAGCCCCTGGGTTGCTACAGGCCTGTTTTACAGTTTCTTAACTGGTCTTTGGTAATTTTAACATGCACACGCATGTCTATTCATATTATTGGTTTCTATGGAATTACTTGTGAAGAAGAGCACTTAAATATATATGTATGTCATTTTGCCGACAAGAACTTGCGTAAAGCGAAATTTTCCTTTCGTTCTAATTTCTTAGAACTGCAGTCAACAAATTTCTGAGCTTATACTAGGAAAAAATATACGCACATATTTTCTTGGACACTTTTCGTTAAGCGCGCAGTAATCAAATTAGATACATACACACCTGCACACGCTGGATGAGAGCTGATGGTAAACAATAATCGTTTTAAAAGCAGTGAAGGAAGTAGTGCACTATTTGTTTTGTTTTTAATTTACAATTTAATTTAATTCACACTATTTGTTTTTTAATTTACAAATCTAACAAACAATTTTTTTTAATTTACTTAAAACTCATCCACTAATACGGAAGCAAAAATAACAGAAATATTCTGAAATTAAGCTCCGCTGTTTTCAGTTTATTTTTGTGAAAACTTTTTGTCTGAAGTCAAGTCAAAAATTAACAAAAAAAAACTTTGGAGTACTGTTTGCAAATTTTTTGTGATGAGTACCGTCCTCCCGTTGGACTATAAAATTAAAATTAATCAGTACTTTTTTTTTTTTTTTGATTATGTTTGCAACATAAAAGTCATCAACACTTTCATTTTCATTCATAAATTTTTTTTCATGGTTTTTTTCCGCAGTTTTATTCAAGTTTGTGTATGTGTTTTTTTGTTTTTTTGTCTGCTTTTGTTGACATAAAAAAGAGCCAAGTCTTTTCCCCATCTGCGCATGAGCTGACTGGAGTCAATTAAAATTTATTTATATCTTTTTTTGAAGTAAACTCGAATTCATGCTAATTTAGCTTTGTATTAATTAAAAAGCTAGCACTTGTAACAAATCAATTAAACTGCATGATAAAAGGTATGCATGAGCAGAGCTGCCAAAAGATTGTATTAAACAATTCACGTTTTCAATGTGAAAAACTGCCATTATTTCTTTTTTCTCTTACTGGAAAAGATGCAATAAATAAAAAGACATATTTTTAAAAAAAATTTGTCACACAATTTCCCAGCAATTTTGTTTGCAAAGTTCTCAAATAACAGCAGGGCAATAGGAAATATAAAAAAAAATTCCAGATACAATTTAGAAATGGCTAAATGTGAGCTTTATAGGTAGCCGAATTAAGTTTATGAATTTTTATTTTCAGAATTTCGATTATACAGTGATTTATGTCGGGCAACAGCCATATGCTGTGACCTGGCAGCACCGTACTAGAAACTAGAACTTGGTGTTGGCAACCAGGTATTAAAAATAAGGCAAGCAATCGTAGCCAATGTTATCATATACGTTTTCATTATTAATTAATATTTGTAGCCGTAAGGAACTATTTATGTAAAAGAAAAGTGTTCCTATTTAAAAAAAAAAAAAACGAAAAGCTTCAATTATAATATATATTTTTTGGCCAACAACTTTGAACTTCTAAACTGCAAAAACTGACCTTATTACAGTTTGCTGTATTTTTCAGCCGTCTATATGCCGCTGACATTACGTTGATGTTAATCAACTCATCAGTAGTATCGAAAAAAAAATTAAGAATTTGTTTGGCACTTAATTCCCCTGAATAAAATAAGAATTAGAATTGATGTACTGAAATGCGAACACTTATTTACGGCTGAAGAGCTGACATCGTAATTAATTATAAATTAAATATATTTATTTTTCAATTAAGTTTATCAGGCTCAAGTTTTTTCTATATTATGTTTGTGAGTGATATTAATTAAATAAGACAAAGAATCACAAAAATATAATAGAAAGAACTTGAGCCTGATAAACTGAATACAAAAATATTTATATAAGAAAAGGTACGAAAAATAAAAATTAATTGTCAAAAACTGGCCATAACACAATCAAACTGTTTGAAGAGCAAGTTACGCGTCTCTAAGCCTCTCAATGCACTAAGAGAAAATGCTGGCATGATTTTTACCATTCTGTAAATGATGTTTTTTTTTTATTAATAATAATCTAACGAAGCATTTCATGCTGTTAAAGTAGTTTGTTTCATTGATATGAAATTGTTTTCTGACACAGCCAAAACAAAAATCAAATTAAAAATTTTTTCTGTTTGTTGTATTTCTTGTTTTCCCTTCTCTAGTTTTTATTTTTCTTGTTCTACCACTCAATGTATTTAGTGGTTTATTTTTCTTGATTCCTCTCGTCCCCCATTTTTATTTGTTTTGCCACCTCTGCCAAGATATTAATAAGACCATTGTATGAATTTTAAATAACAGAATTGCAGTCTGTACGAGAAGATCATACTGGTTTTCTCTGAAGTTTACAAACTGCCGAGTACCAAATCCATCGTTTACTTTATGACAAAATTAAGATATCAATGAATAGAATTAAGAAAAAATATTTTTCTTTTCTAAATTAATAGTAACATATAGAACCATGTAAAGCTTGAGTTTAACATGATTGAGAGTTATATAAATGCATTATAATACTCTTAAGCAGGCCAAGTTAAACCCCTACATGATTCCTTATGTCCATATAAAGTGAAGAAGTAGAATTTAAATCTTCAATTAAAACGTATTTTATATTCTTCTTTGACTTATTTGTGTTCCTTAAATAATTAATTCTTGTAGAATTATGGTTCATATGTCTTAAAATTTGCGAAGTATGATATTTTCTAATAACAACGTAAACTTTTTACTGAATGCAATGAACTCAATGGTGAAGTTTTTTTTTTTTTTTTTTTGATTTATTTTATTTGCAATCTATTTAAAAATTAAAATAATAAGCAAAATTTTCTCAAAGAATTTGGAAAAAAATAACAGTGGGCTTAAATTCCATTAAATTTAACAAAAAAAAAAGTCTAAACAATTTTAGAGAAGTTCAATATTATATACACATATGTACATATGTAGTTAAAATAATAAAAACTTAGAATTTATACGCGAGATCTAGTATATGCAGCCTTTTTAGCCGTTTTACTCCATCAGTGTCATCCAAGAGTGTTATTGCTAACACGTTTTGATGGTGAAGTTGAAATGAAAAAGTTGGCTTCTTGAATGATATTTTCAAGGTGAAAACGAAATTGTTCATTCGTGCAGTGAAGAGTATTTAATGAAGTCCTTTTAGGTATTCCAGGAATAAATGAATTAGTGCACAAAATATTTATGTTTTAGTAAAAATCTCCGCACCTTATTTCTCAGTAATGTTGTTAAATATGTTCTGGCATAAGAGAAAGTTAAATTTTGTTTGTTTACTTAATTGGCCAAAATCATTGTAATATTGCAGGTGATACAAAATAAATATGTATTTAATAGAACATACTTAAGTTGTTTTCGACGAATCATGCTTTTTCTACATAAAATTCCGTTACCACTGTTGGCAGCTCTGCGTATGAGCGATATTTATCCTCCACACTCTCGCACTCTCTCTCTCTCTCTCTCGCACTCGCTTACGTTCATTTTGTTAACAATGATTTTTCCTTCGTGACGACATTCAACAAGTTGTTAGTTAAATTTTAATTCATATATTCATCTTCCAAAAGGTTTTAGTACTGTGTGTGCGTGCGTGTGTGAGTGTGTGTGTGTGTGTGTGCTTGTATTTTGTAATTGAAGGAGCACAAAAGTATCTACTTAATAACTTTTGTACAAAACATGAGTTAAACTTTGACCTTTAATTTCAAAGCAAATTCTAAACAACTTCAATTGGCATTTTGCCGCCTTAAGTAAACAGGAAGCTTAGAAGGTTCACTTGAATGTAAACTTATTAAAAGCTATTTAAAGCTTTTTTTTTATTATTTTATTAAACTGAAACTGAAGGAAGATTTACACCCACTTACAGACAAACAACAATAAGAAATTTTACACGTTTCCCTTTAATGATTCAAACGAAAATCAGATTATTTTCTACAAAAGTACTTTTTGGCTCTTCTTACGCCTTTTGGTTATCAAGAGATTTTTAAGATTTAATTTCAATTTTCTTCGGTTGCGATTTTCATAAAACTTGAGTTTTATGAATAAGCAAAAGCTTATTTCAGGCAAGCGAAAACAACAAAAATCTCCAAAGAATACAAGTTTGATAATATCAGGAAACAATTTGAAAATACTCAACAAACAAAATCCTCCTCTTGATCTACGACATTTTAAAGGCCAGTGGCATGGGACTGTGTGAAAAGAGCCAGTACTAAAAATATATTGATGGTAAATATTAGAGTTTACAGTGATTTAAGGCACCTTTTAATTGTCTTAATTCTTTCTCTTTGCGTAATTAATAATTTTTTGCAATACTATTCCTTTGCAAAGCGAACTGGGTGTAGTTGCCTCTAATTGTGAAAAACTATTTACTATTTTTCGAGCGAAGTATGATTTGTTTATTTTATTCAAACTAGTGTTTGAATAAAACAATGTTTTACATTTGCCTTTGAGTTAGCCCACCGTTTACACACAAATGCAGAGCTGGTAGCACTGGTAAATGGAAATTTCGCAAACTCTAGGCTGTTTACAGGTCAGCAGCTTTTTTTGTTCAAGCCGATGAATACTCTTTTCTCAACTTCACATTCAACACCTGTTTGCAGAGACTCCCACACAAAAATAATATTCTCATTATTTTTTCTAGCTCCACAGCAACTCTACAAAAGTTAAATATATTTTCTAGCACTATACATTTTTTCACGCCTACATTTTTCCGCCACCACATAACAACGACGAATACCTTTTCTAAACTTTACATTCAACACCTGCTTGCGGAGGCTCCCACACAAAAGACATATTCTCATTATTTCTTCCACTTGAGCCCATGGTAACGCTGAATATATTTCCAACTACTATATATTTTTATCACTCCTACATTTTTCCGCCACCACACAATGGCGACGAATGCTCTTTTCCTAACTTCAACAACTGCTTATGGGGATGCCATACAAAAAGCATATCTATTGTAATTATTTCTTCTATTTAGCTCCACATTAATGCTAGGAACACAACTGGGATGAACGACTAATTTTTCGCCGCGAATATTCGCCGTAAAAAATAAAACTCATCGCTGTATATGAAAATGCACACAGTCACAGCGTCGGTCGAAATTCGTTGTACGCAGCGAACTTGAAATAGATTTATTTCCATTTCTTACGCCGGCGAACGACGAACAAATCCGAACCATGTGGCCATTTTGATTTTAGTTTTCAAGTGTTTTAGTAAAAACGGATAATTTTTACTTTAATAGTTTTGGTTTCACTTTTTGCATTTAAAATAAAAAGCCAACATATTAGATTATAAAACATGTTGGTAGTGTTAAATTTCTTGTTTTTGCTAATGCTAAATTTTTTAGCAAGCAATTTTTTCTAATATGGTCACCCCATCAGCTGTTCAACTATAACAAGATAAAATTAAAAAACTGAGAAAATGGTTACAAGTGAAATTATAATTGAAAATGTTAAACTTCATGAATGTTTATATAATCTGGGATCATGTTCATTATTTTAATTATTTTTATAAAATTTTCAATTCTTTGATTCATTTAATTTTTTTTTTATCTTTGAACACACAATAAACAACTTTATCAATTATAACAGATGTTTTTGGTTTTCGTCGTTATTGTGCTTCATACGACGAATTTACACAGCGAATTTTAACAGTGTTGGGCGAAATTCGTCGTTCGTCCCAGTTGTGTTCCTAACATAACACTGAAAAGGTTGAATATATTTCCAGCCGCTATACAATTTTTAAGCCTATATTTTTCCGCCACACAACAACTCTCTGTCTCCCCCACTTAAGGATCGACCCTAAAATATCTTTATATATCATGAAATCCAAAGAAAATTTGATTTATTGTAGCGCGTGCATAACGATGCATTTTCGCCTTATGAGATTGATTCAAGCATTTATTATTATTAAATTTTATGTGAATTTTTTCGACTTATGTGAAGTTTTTATCAAATCGTATGTTTTTCTTTTTTTTTTTTTGATTTCGTTGTTGTACATAAAATGTATCGTTACGCACGCGCTACAATGCGTAAGCTTTTCTTTGTATTTCGTGATATAATAAATTGAGTCTGCATACCAATCATTTAAAAGTAATTCATTATTTAGTTTATGCATTTTCTTTGATTTTATTTCATTCTTTGAGTTTAGGGTTCTTTTGATTTTATTTACCGATATTTTCCTTTTTCTCGCATGTCTTCTGTTTGACTAGTTGCCTTTTTGCACTCACTAACATCCATGTGAAACGCATGGAAGATGTTGTGAAATGTGAAACAGTTTTTGCACAGTAGCTGTGAAAAAAAATGTTTTTGTGAAAGTTAAAAAAAAAAAAATATTAAATGGACTTGGAGGAGGACTTTTGGGCTTTTTTTACTTCCCATAGGTCATGTTCTCCATATCGATTGACCATACGATGCGAACACCAGCTTGTTTTGCACTGCATTTAAAATGAATTTATTTGTAATTAATTAAAAATTATTTAAAAAAATATACTTCCATATTCCGCTCATTTTTTTATGTCAAATTTGTGTTGCGTTTTTTTTTTCGGAAATGTCATTTGGCCAGTGATGGTACAAAAACAGTCGATTTTCCGCAATTTTTTTTTTTGTGATGGCACTAAAAAAAATCGACAAATGTAAAATTGAGAAAGGATCATTTTGTGCTGATGTAGAAAGAGGTGGAATTTTCGGCCTGTAAACATCTTTGCAAATTGATGAAAGCTGTAATATGTACGTCAGTGTAAAAAGGCTACAAGAAAGTCAGGACCTGTGGTTGAAGTAATCATATGATAATAAAATTTAGAGGTTATTTTTCTGTTTATATAGTGTGTGTTTGCGTCTTTGTGTATGTGTGTGTGTGTGTGCGTGTGCGTGCTTTTTGAAAGAGAATCTGTTAAATGTAACGGTAAACTTTTCCCACTTGCTGTCATATGCCGCAATTCATTTGAAATAAGGCGCGCATTTTTATGATGCTGGCAAAGTGTTTGGCTTTTTTGCGTGGAGCTGTTTTTGATGTTGTTGTTGTTGTTTTTTTTTTGCTTTTTATTCCACCTCCAACACAGTTTATGAACCCGTTAATGATGGTTTGTCTGAGTTTGTTGTAATTGTTGAATATTTCAGCTTTAACGTCATTATAAAATAATGTAACGAAGATGGTCTGAAAATTAATTTGAAAAATTTTCCAGCGATTCTCAATGTATTATGATATTACATAAATGTTCTTTTAAACATTTTACAAAATAGAAAAATTTGTATGCGGCCTTTGGGCTTTTGACATGACCCCGTGAAAGTTTTAGCACTGACTGAGTAGATAATGTTATGTGGCTTTCAGTTTAGGCAGTACACTCTCAAAAGCCGAAAATAGTCGATAATAAACAGCGATTTAATTGGTTGCATCTAGACTAGAAAAACTGTTGATCTAAACAACATTTCATGGTAAATAAAAATGGGTCCGATTATTGAATCCGTTCCGCACCAAAAACAGAAGAAAATAAAATTTACAATTATTCAGTCTCAGTATTGCCGCATTATTGATTCCGCAAAGTAGAAATTTTGCTAGCTTTGCTTACGCTCACTTCTTATTACATAAAGCTAACGGAACGCACAAATTGTAGAATTTTTTTTTTTTTAAAGTTGTTTTAGTTTATTTTGTTTTCTTTTTGACAACTATGTTTATAAGAATAAAGGCCAAAAATACACTACAAAAAAAAACCCCTCACAAAAAAAATCCCTGCCAGCCAGCAGACTTAAACAAATTTTTGGAAAGACTTGGCGCTGGCATTATATGGTTTCGGACCACCAATAAAAGCTGGTGGTGGTTGGAGAAAGGTAGCGCAACACTATTTCTTTCGGCGCTCAACTTGCAATTTCATTGTAGAATGTATTTTTCTACCAACAGCTTGTGTCAAACTAACCTTGAATTTATTAAAACAGAGACGTTAAATTTACCTCGCGGAAATCATATGCCGCAGGAATGAATATTTACAAATTTCATATCGATCGATATTTTTTTCCGTTCAATTTTTCGTTCCATTTTCCAAAAAAAAATTTTCCAAATTTTAAACCATTACGGCTGTATTCATAACAAAATTGAACAGCATTGAAATTGAAATATGTTTTAGAGAATTTTCGTTAAAACAATATTCATTTCAATGTCTTTTTATTTTTCATTTTAATGTCTTTTTAAGCCCACTGTTTTTAAAAAGGCTTGCACCCGTGTTTAAAGCAATTTTAAAAGTACTTTTGTGTTATTTCTTGATTGTCTGTTTACATTTTATATTGTGAAAAGTTGAATCTAATTGAAATACTTTTTGTTAATTAATCCTCTTCTTCATTTCAGTGTTCTGCGCTTTGCACTTTTCTTGTTTTCCATTTTTAATTATATTTATGGGTTCAAAATGTTACTCTCTTTAAAATGTTTGTAGCAAATTCAATAGTGATATAAAAACAAATCAAAACAAATAACCTAAAACCCGTTATTCGACTAATCTTTTTTTACCTCACAAAAATTGTTTGAACAATTTACTTCTATATAACTTTTAATAAGTTTTATTTTTTCTTTTTTTTTTTATTAAATCATGAGTTTTAATAAATTCTTTAGAGCATTTAAGAAGTATTTTTCTTAATTGCAACATAAGCATTGTTGCGTATTCGGTTATTGTTAAAGAAAAGTAGTTACTGTATCGCATCATTAACACTAAAATGACAAATAAAAGTAATAGTGCTGCCGGATCATTTTGGACAAAATTTGATAAAATCGTTTTCAGTTAAACTACTTGCATAATCAGTAGTTTAACTGAAAACAGTTTTTGAAAAACTTCTTTTTAAGAAATAACATCATTTTAACTAAAAAGTTGTTAAAATGATTATTAAGAGTTTATTATGAATACAGAAACTTTATGATTTACAATTGGAAATGTTATTGTTTTGTGTCGTTTTCAGCCGTCTATATGCCGCCGCCATCAGTAGGCTCGAAAAATCTTAAAAGAATGTTTCAAACTCACTATACTTATTCCAAAGGAAATGTCGACGGCATATAGACGGCAGAAAAAGTTCTAATTTTAGACATTTCAATTGGATCTCAAAGCCAAGAAATAAGTTCACTTAAAAAAAGAAAAAAAACATTATTAAACATTTTCAATGAAATTTTCGTACGCACCGCCGATGCCTCTGGAGAGAATGAATGAAAGGAAATATTATGAAAAGCAACTACACAATGCTACGAATACGTTGACAACAACAAAAGCTCTACAATTTTCTTTCTTTTTCGCATTTTCCGTTTATACTATTTATAAAGTTTTTATTGTGGGAATGTATGCCTGTATGCACGCATATACATATGTATGTATGTATGTATGTGAGTGCGAGTGTGTGTTTTGTTTTGATTTTCTTTCACCGGCAAAAGTTAGATGGCAGCTACTTAGTAGCGGCATGGCGGCTCAACGGCTCGTCTCGTCTCTCGCGTCAGTGTAAATGCTCGAACAAGTAGAGTAGAGAAAACAAATAAAATCCACTTGTTGTCATTTCAAAAACAAATAAACTTTGAAAAACGCTAAACTGCAAAAACAAATAAGAAAAAATATTAATCATACAACGTGTTGCAAGTTTCGGTGTTAAAAACAAAAAAAAAAAAAAAAAAAAACAAAAAAAATATTAAGAAAAAAAATATTTTAAAAATTATTCCAACAATTAAAAAGTTTAACAAAAATTTGCCACATATAAATTTATACATACTTGTGAAAACTATTACACATAAATTTGTTTATAAGTCTGTAGTTGTGCATGTAAATTAATGTGCGCTCTTCGTATTGCACTCATACATATCAGAATTATATACATTTTCATTAAATAGCAGAGTTTTGTGTTTGAGGAATTTGGAGAATGCCAAAGAATTGATCGCGCGCAAAGTGAAACCGTCGGGGTATTTTTCGTTTTACAATTTCCCCGTCGCTAGATTTATTTAAGCCAATGAAAAACCATAAAAGGTAAATTAAAATATTTATATACATACATACATACATACATACATACATACATACATACATACATACATACATACATACATACATACATACATACATACATACATACATACATACATACATACATACATACATACATACATACATATACCAAAGCCACACACATTGCCTTACTGCCAGTTTCACGATTTCGATCAAATTCCAGCTTTGCCTAAAATACATTTAAGACAAAAACATCGCTTACACATTTTGTTTTTATCTTAAAGCTATTGAGGCGAATTCTCGAACCGGCTCGAACTCGTGAAACAGGCTCTTTCTTAATTTCAAATTATAACTGATAAATATAGTGATCACACTTTCGCGAACTTGTGGAAAATATTTCCACAAGTGAAAATGCTTCACTTTAAATTGTTGGCCAAACCAAAAGCGCTGAGTTCAGTGGCGCTAACCGTTTTTTTTTTAGGTTAGCTCTTGTTTTTGAGATATACCGTTGTTTTAAGAAAGGGAGGAGGTAGGAGAACATATATAACCTTAACTCAAAAAGGCTTTAAAACCTTGTAAAGAATACAAAAACCGAAATTCGGCACTTAAATTATCTTTCATCAGCTGTAAAGATCTTTTTAATCGTCTTAATAGTTTAGAAAATACAAATTTTGTTCGATGAAAAAAATTAAATTTTTCCAAAAGTTCGAAATATTTTGTTTTTTAAAACAGCATAAAAAATCTAAAAATAAAGTTATGCGATATGAATTTTAACTTATTTATAACAAATGAAGATTTCTATAAAAAAAAAAGCCTTAAATGACTAAAATCGTTGCAAAGCCTTGGAAGTTATTCACAAAAAATCAAAAATTGCACTTTCAAACGGTCACCAGACGAAGCTTCAAAAATTAAAAAAAAAAAATTTTTTTATTAAATGAATATAGTATGGAAGAAACATTTTGTTTGCTTATCAAAATAAAGCAATTTCAACTGACGGAAGTAAAAAGCAACATACATATGCGAGTGCAGTGCAGCATGTCTAAAGTGAAAATGGTTCGCTTTAAATATTTGGCCAAAACGTAAATTGTCATTTAATGTGCAGTGCAGAATATCTAAAGCTTGAGCAAAAGAAACAATGTTGATAAAAATCAAATCAGTTTTTTATCTTTCCTCTATTTTAATAATGTGTGTATATCGTAAGTTGTTTGAGATGTCTACATTTGTGCAGAACACAGGTCAGCAAGAAAGTAGTGGTTACGTGCTTTTAGACGAAAATGGGCAAATACTCGTATGTCAGCTTACCTTCAGCATCTAATTTCATAATTTATAATCATTGGGTTGGGGCTGGAATACAGAGCAATAGGTCTTAGTAAAGGCGAAACTCCACTCCACACTGACAGAGAAGAGCTAATTTGTACCCCCAGCCCGGCCCCCTTGCACTTTTACACACCAGATTAATGCTGGAATGTCACAACAGACAAACTTCCGTATCAGGCAACATAAAATCAGATAACTCTGATTTGGAGTCCAGGACTCGAGGGGCATAGTGGCGACGAGGTGGCGTATTTCTATGATGAGGAAATGCCGTAGAAAACATTTATTGAAACCACTTCATCTGTTGGCTTGCAGAGATAAGTGCAATAAAGGCATCTAGCTGAACATTGTATCAAGAGCTGTTAACAAAATTTTGCTATTTATCTGTTAAGGAAAAAGTTATTGATACATATCATAATTTTCTAATAAAAAAAAAGTGTGTTCTTCATCAGTTTATGTTAAATATGAAGACTTAATCAAATTCTCTGCTATTGAGGCAAATACCACAGAATCTTGTATCAGCAGTGTGTTTCAAAAAAAATCTATTTAATTATTTAATTGCATTAATTTAGGTCCAAAAATGAACGTTTGTTTTTTTTTTTTTTTTTGACCTAAATTAATGCATTTCAATTGGCTCTTAAAGCAAATAAATAATTAAGTTCAGATTTGATTATTTAAAATATATAATTTTGTTCCTCGCTGGCCGCTTGAACTCATTCTTTCGTTTCGTTAAACACACGTTTTTTCATTTTCTTTTTTAATAAAGCGTAGGCCCTTTCTTTTTTAAACAAAAAACTGCGAAGCTTTTTGGCTTGTCTGCAGGAATCGAACCTGCAACCTCGGGGCCTCTTAGTAGGACATTCTACCAATTCATGCTTAGCACTTATGGCAAGACATAATCGCTACCTTATGACTTTCATTGGTTTTTGAATACTGGTGAATAATGCTGCCTTTTCAATATCAAATTCATTAAGTCAAAGTTCCTCATATCATAATTCCTAGTAATAATGATTAACATTTAATTGCTAATAATTTTATGGGGCTTGAGTTTGTTTGCTACTCCCTCAAAATTAAGAAAGATTTTTTCTTGTGATGAAATTAGAGTGATCAAGGATTTTAAAGAAGACAAGAAAAGTAAAGTTGAAGACTTACTGGCTGGGGTACATACCAAGGCGGTTTCACGACCACCGCATCGCTCATCAGCACCCAAATTTGCTTCGTATTCAGGCCATGACTAATTGTATATTGTAATAAAATGCAAAGTTGATCAATACGATTAAATATAGACAGTCAGCAGTGAGCTCAGTGTACAAGTGATTGTGCCACTTCGGTTAATAACTCTGACAGTCGCCCTTCTGGTAACCTCCCTCTGCAAAGAATCATGAACTGTCGCCTTTCAGAATGTCCAGAATCATTTTTTTTTCTTTTGCAAAACAAGAAAGAGACCTCCACTGAAATATTACATTGGCACGTTTTATTTTTTATTAGCAAATGCAGATTTATATTTTTTGAACTTGGTGTTATTAATAAAGTTAACAAATCAGCAGCGAACAAAATAATCAAGCAACTAAATTCATTCACGAGAGAGGGAGGTATATTTTTGCATGAAATTATTTGCGATGAATACTTACACGAGGTCAAATTTGTGAAATCTGTATGTTTTAGTTTGTGTTGTTTTTGAAATTTTATATACTTCTTTATATTTTTGTTTTATTTTTTTACTTTTGACACATGCAGTATTTTTTGTCAATCTGCTACAAATCGAAGAAAAGCAACTGTTGGTCAATTTTTCAATAATGCTGTTTTTTGTTGTGACATACTTTTCTTTAGCGACATCTAGCAACTGGTAGTGTCAGTTTTCACAACTAATTAATATTTATTGGTTTGTGTCTCCGCTGATGTCAAATAGTTTCGCTACTTGCCGCCCGTCACACACGATTGTTTGTCGAAAGATACACCAATCCATATAAACAGCTCACACGCTTTCGTGACGATTTCTAGCTCATTAGCACACCATTTCTTTTGTAACCTTAAGTTTCTTCCGTTTTCTTTGCAAGAATATTTATCTAAAATAATTTAAACTTCGCATTTTTGAAAACTAAATATTAAATTTTATTTTCTTCTTGTTTTTCTTGCAGATTTGTGTTCAAAATATTGTACTTCAACTGATGAGTTAAATCCATAAAGACTGATCTTCAATCAACCCAGTGAAAATGTTCAATTTTTTACACTTACCAGCAGGCATCAAGCCATTTTAGTGAATTAAGCAAAAAAAAAAAAAAAGAGAAAGAAGAATATTTAGATCAATGTAAGTTTAGATAAATGTAAGTTTTGTGTGAGTGTGTGCTAAAATATTTTTAAAATGTTTTCATTTTTGTAAGTTCAATTCAAATATTTTATTACGTAAAAGTTTTTACCACTTTTTCAATTTTTCATTTCACCTTTGGGTTTTTTAAGTTCATTATGTTATTTGTTTAATTTGTGTTACAAAAAAAAAAAAAAGTGAAATTGTATGCTAAAGTTTTAAATTTGTGTGCATGTAAAAATGTTGTTAGCTATGCGTCGGGAAACTGAACATCAGCAGCATACCACAGTGCCCGCGGTAACAGCAGCCCCAACTGCAGTGACTGCAGCTGCTGCTGCCACTAGTGCGGCAACAACGAATGGTTTAGGTCAGCCCACTAGTAGTTTAACCAACTCAGACTCATTAAACACAGCCTCTACGCCGCTGATAAATTTGTGCCGCTCCCCACTACATTTTACGGCACCACAGCCGCCCCCACCGCCCCTAAGCGTACAAACGGGACCACAGTTTGGTTTTTATACACCCACGCCAAGTGGAGCGTCTTCATATTATCACCATTACACGCATGCTGCTACCTCTTCCTCCTCCTCTTCGTTCAACGGCGCCTGCTCCTCCAACAACCCGGCCTCCCATGGCTGTTATGCATCTGCGTCAGAGAACAGCAGAAGTACTGTAGCCCCCACCGAAGAGTTAGAAGAATTTGTAGATATATTTCAAGTGCAACATTTACTCTTAGACCATTCGGTAGCAAATGGCAATCAGCCGCCACCCCCTCATCACACATTAATGTCAACCAACTGTTCAGCGCCTGCAACAACAACAACAACAGCAGCAACTTTGAGTTCAGTCAGCAGTGCGGAAACACAAACAGCGGCCACCAGCACATCTGCAGCCGCAACAAATATCGCCAAGCCCCAACCCAGACCCAGGCTGAATCTTCAAAAAGCCTCTGAGTATGCAGCACAACAACATCAAGGTAAGTGTCTAGAAAGCTGGCAAACAAAAATCAGTGAACAAAACGTTGTACTACAGAAAACATTTATTGCCTTGCAGCTGATGCGGCATCGTCACGTCGCATGCTCTTAGATTATCCCAGTCCATATTTGTATGGCAATCATTATCACACATCGCCCAGTGAGGACTTAGTTGCCCTATGGTTTGGCAGCAATGGCTCAGGTATGTGTTTTACAAACTTCAATTTTGTTTTATTAATGCTTTATCTTGAGCTGACTTGGCAAAACAGCTCAAATGCACCAGCTTGAAAATTAAACACTTTGGCGGGCATTGGCCGGCATCAGTTGCCAATGCTGCATACTCTAGTATAAAATCTTGCCAACATTTCATCTAGTTGGTGTGTGTGTGTGTGTGTGTGTGTGTGTGTGCGTGTGTTGGGTTGTGCGCTTGATTTCCTTTTTAATTCGTTTTTGTGGCACTCAAAGTGTGTGCAAAATTATTGTCACCAAAGTGCTTATTTAGTTTTTGTTCGTACCAACGAAAAGGCGTTAAACTTATTTTCTTATTATTACTTTATTTAATGAATTTTTAAATACAGTGGTGAATGAAAAACCAGCACAGTGCAAAAAAAACTTAAGCTGAAAATTCAACAATCACGGCCGAAGAATCAGTAGCTTGTAACACCACAATTTTTCGGTTGATTTTATTTTTATTATTTTTATCATTTGGGACCGAAAATATCTTCCCTATAGACCGAGTACTAGACTCTTAGTGAATCTTATTACGGCTGCTGGTTGGCTGCTACCAAGGCCCCTAGGATCCAACAACCCAGTGTACAGGTGTATAATTCTGCGTCTGTATGAGGGGGGAACACTCGCAAAGGATGTGTTGCGCCGTTGCGTCTTTTTCCCGACCACAGAGTCTGCCGGAGTCACTGCTTGCCAATTTCAGTCTTTCGAGATGGTAATCTAGCTTACAGTGTCCCGTCCTTACCACCCATTTACACATGCAAGTAACTTGTTGCAAGTTGTGTGTACATATTAATAACCAATACATTGACAGAGACAATAAAAGCTGTTGCTTGGTTGTTTACACAGGCAAGTGCAAGCTCATTTTTAAAATGTCGTCAAAGAAAATGGTCTAAAAGAAAATTGCTTTACTCTACAAAATAAAAGATTTAAATGAAAGCAATAACACAAATATGCGGGGAAAAAAACTACAAAATCACCGTTCCATTTTTTTTTTATATATAAAAATGACCATTTTTTGCCTGTTTTTCTGTTTTGTTTATTCTGTTTTTGACCGTCTAAATGACTGTTATGGGGAAACAAATTATATGAATATTTTTTTTTTATCAAATAAATACTAAATTTATATTAAGAATCCATAAAAGTCATATTTTCCTACAAGTTTTTTTATATTTTATTTTTCGACATGTAAGATACAAAAAAAAAATCATACCTTGTTAAATATCTATTAAAATTAAAATATGAACTTTATAGGGAAACACTGTTTTTGCTTTTTGTCATTTTACCGACATGCTAGTAAAAAAAAATTACTGGCCATCAAAATCTCTTGCAATTGAGCTCGCAACTTGCAGAAGTATGATGGTATTAGTAAAAAAAACATGTCAATGTTTTGAGCTACTTGCACTTGTACTTGCGTGTGTAAATGGGGACTCAACCACTTCATATTGTGAACTACATTAGTGAACTATAACCACAATTTTACCTGCTATTTTTTCATCCTTCACAGTTGTTATTGATTATTTTAGTAAAATTTTCTGATAAATTTATTAACGAAAACTAAGGAAAAAAATATTGCGCCATTAACATATACACATGCATATATTTTTTGGAATGTCTGACGAACTGTTTGCCTCAGTCTGTTGCTGGTCGCAGTTCCATGCATTTCAGGCATCTATTGTGGCCAAAATCTGCCAGAATCGTTTTATTATATTTTTTTATGTTTTTAATTTACTAAGACTTTATATCAAAATCTATAAATCGTTCAAAAGAAATAATTTTCTCATGTTTTTTTTTGGCAACTTTTTTTTCATAAATTCGCTAAAAATGCATTTACTATTAAAAGTAATTTAAGGAGACACTTTTATTAAACGGATTTGTATTTGTTTGGGCGTTAAATTAAATATTTTTTAAAACCACAATTTTATTAAAAATCCATTAATCTCACAATTTATAAATTTTAATGGTCAATATTTTCAAGCCACAGAGTTACTGTTACTTTGGGCACCACAACACACCAGCTTTGTAAATTTATGATGACATTTGTAGTTTGTATGTATAGACGTATGTATATTGATTAAAAATTTTCCTTTTTAGATTTTGAGTTCAAAATGGAAAATTGCTTTATGTTTAAAAGGAACTTTTGTATGGTTGAGCAGCAGGTGTGTATTAAAAGTGGCTCGGTTTCCTTAAAAAAAAATATTAAGCTAAATCAGTATATTCTAAGGCTTAAAAGTTAGTTGGAAATATATTTTTTGGATTATTTTTTTGCCCCGCCCCCTTGTCCTTGACGTTTTCATGTCATGTGCAATATGCCGAAATTTGCCTGTTGCTAGGCGATTTTTTTAGTCCAACATTTCTGTTGGTAATTATTTTTGGTTAAATTAAAAAGGGATCGAATAAACCCAATTGATATTTTGGTCAAAAATTTTGTGACTTTTCCATCCCTGATTTCCAATAGGGTGGTAAACACATGCCAACATAACGCCAGGTGCTGTAATTTCTCCCGACTTGCTTTTTATTTATAAACAAAGGAACTACAAAACTATTAAGACAATTAAAATTCATATACAATGTACTCAAAATATCAGGTATGGCAACTCTTTTGTGATCTCTCGATTACAATGCATATAAATTTTAATTTTCTTAAGACCTTATTAACTTTTTTTTTTTTTGTAAAATAAGTATTTTTGCAGGAGCTTTATGAAAATGAAGCGGCATTAGTTGCCGATTTGGCGGTAGGAAACCAGAGATGGGAAAGTCACAACTCCCATTTGATGTCTGAGCCAACACTGATTTCAGACAAAAATGTGTATCTTGAAAGGCAGTAAACAACAAAGGCCTAAACTTAGTGATCGAACAATGAATGGCCACACTTGCTCCAAAAACGAGTTGCTGAAAGAAAATATTAGTCAAGCTCAACAGGGTCTTCTTTCTGGTTTCACTGGATTGTACATAAGTACACAGGGAATTTCGTTAATCCATTCCAAAAAACCAAATTTTTTTTTGTTAATCATCTTCCACTATTCATTCTTATAATTTCACTTTAGCCATTACAATTGTTAATAATTTAACAGGCTTGATTTCGATTTCACTTTCTCAGAATTGAGAAAGATTTTGTGGTAAAACTGTAGTGATCAAAGTTTTTAAGGAGGAAGAAAAAAAGGAAAGTTGAGGAAAACTTTAGCTAGGGTACATACCATGGCCGTTTTGGAAGAGAACATTCGCCGTGTTATTGCCGATATACGGCCACAAATGTTGGAAAAAGTCATCGAATTTTAGACGTCCAGATTGAACTACATCCGCGCCAGCCGTGGCGGTCATATGCCAGAAATCATATTTAAAATGTAATGCCACAAGATTATCTGTCGGATAAATAAAATTAATTTCAATCGAACAAATTGATATTTTATTGTTGCTTTATTGCAACTTAAACTTCTATACATCGAAAAAAAAACACCCTTTGCTTAGACATTTGGCAACCAGAAAATAGTGGTCACGTTTTTTTTTATAATTTTTTTACAAAAATGTGGTATCATTTGCTCAAGTTTATAATGGTTAGCGTTTCAGTCAATTTGGGTTATCAAAAATCTGGACATCCAGCATTTTTCTCTTATAAAATTCATGTGAAAAACGTAATTTACATTTTATGTTGGGAGTGATGGTCAATTTCTTTCTAATACTTATAAAATTTCCCCATGATCCAAATGATGAAAAGTAGACGTTGTGAGACTTAATTTTAATTCCAGTAACACCATTTTTTTCCTTCCTGGCAATGTGTTAAATATCAGCAATTTATCATTATTCAATTTAAAATTCTGCATTACGAAAATTTGTGTTTTTTTTTTTGCAACATTCTGGCAAAACTTTCATTTGCTGGATTATCCAATCAAATAAAAAAAATCTGTCCGTCTGTCTGATGTTAAAGTTTACTTATACAAATTTTCCGGCACAGAGAGTTACAGACGTTGCTCAAGAAAAAAAAAATAACTTCACTACCAAACTACTCTAATGAAGATTAATTGCAATCACTTCCCCCTGTTGAAATGGTATTAATTGCACTGGAGACTGGATGCGGCTGAGACAACATCAGCCCGAAAACCGTCAACCCAAAATGTAACCAATTTTATGTGCATTGCAATTTACTTGTATTTTGTTGCATTGTCTGTTGGGCTGCTTTGCTGGCTGTCTCTTTTCTTTATTGTGCTTGGTTTTTTTCTTTTTATTTTTTTGCTTGTCTGTAAAGTGTCTCGCTGGTAGGCATTTTTGAAAATCGTTTGCCATTTGTTTGTCATTCATTGTTGCATTGTGTAAGTCTGTCTTGAAATCTTATTTTGAACATTTGAACATATTTTGAGTCAAGTTTCGTTTTCTTTTAATTCGTTTATTTCCTCTGTCATCACTTTTTTCGTAGCTGGTTCGTCTGCGCTGGCTGCATTTGAATTCAGTTTATTTATTTTTCGTGGGGCAGACAAAAGTTCACAAGACCTCCACGTCGATGGTCTTACAAAAACCAACTTAATTGCACAAATCTATTGTAATCAAATCTTTTACTGGAACTGCAATTTCGTTTCGTACGTATGTAGCCAGTATGCATGAATGTTTGTGGCATATATGTATGGATGTGTGAAGCAGTAGTGTATTTTCCGCTTTAAATATTTTTTTCTCTTCTTCTTGGCCCTCTTTTATTTATTTATTTGTCATGGTTCATTTAATGTCTTTTCAGTGCTCGTTGTCTTTTGTGGTCAAAAGTTTAGGAGGCTTTTGATAAATGATTTCGTGCAGGTAGAAGATGAGATGTTTTCGGTTTTCTTGCATAAGATTAGATTTTGGTTACTAAATTGTCAAAAAGGAAAGACAGCCAGAAATAGTGGAAAAACGAAAAAAAAAAAAAATTACTTAAGAAGTGAATTACAGATTTTGTCAAGTTTTTAAAATAATGGGTGCGCTATCAGAAATTAATGCTAAATGTTTAAAATAGAATTGTCCATTATTCTTCGTCAAGTCATGGCTGGTTCACACGTTTCAACTGTTTGTTTGGTCACCAGTTAGACTAGTGAAAGAGAGGTGAAAGAAGGGCTGCAAGTAGTATAGAGCTGCTTGTACTGCCTGGTTCACGTAGTGGTTTCTTTATTGGCCGACAGCATTTTGAGCAGCATGGAACTGATTAATTCGAGTGATGTATTAACTTGGCTAAAGAACATTCTACGGAATTGTATTTTAATCTCAAATATATTGGCCAACGTTATCGAATCGTCATGCTGAGCCAGTCAATTTATTTATTAATTTTTCTTTTTAAAACAACATAAACAAAACTGAGAAGCTTTTAGCTTGTCTGCAGAAACACCTTGAGTCTTCGTTAGGAACCACACCTGGTGCGTCCCCAGGACACTGTAACAATTCATCTATAGAGGCGGTTTATAAATATGAAAGAACTGTAAAAAACTATCAAATTGAAACAGATTGTTTTAAGGCCTCTCTAAATGCAAAGTAAAAAGAATTCCCCAAACAATAGTTGTATTGTGTGACCCAGCACTAAAAGAGAAGATGTGCAAACGGACCTGAAGTTCATCAAGCTTATCTTAGATTTAGGTTTCTTTTTGATTTCACTTTATACTTTTAACCTTTTATTTTAGTTTTTATTAAAAAAAATGTTTTCCAAAATGTCAATTGCCTGGCCAACTTTATACAAAAAGATTTCAATTGCACATTGTTAAATGGCTGCAAATATTCTGCATTAAAATTAAAGACAAAAAAGAACTAAATGTAGGGATAAAAAGGAAAAATATAATAATAATAAAGATGTATCCAAATATGCTGAAAAAAGCTGCAAACTTCTTTTTCTGAACTAAATTTATTGCAGCACCAGAGAAAATATAAATTAAAAGCGATTACTAATTACTTTTATAGGGCTTTAGTTGGCTTTCTTTTTCACTTTCTTTAACACTGAGAAAAATTTTCTGTGGTCCACATTTTTAAAGAAGACAAAACAAAAGTAAAGTTGAAGATATGTTAGCTGGGGTACATGTCATGTTTCGGGTCCACTACGATGTTCTTCAGCAACCACATTGCTTCGAATACAGGTCATGACTAATTAGATACGGTTCTTAAGCAGCAGCTTTTCAACATCGTATTAATTGAGTTCTTCATTACTGGCTGTCTACATTTAATGCCGTTGATCAACTTTCAATTTTATCATTGTATTTTTCTCTTGATTGGACATAATTTTTTTATTCGAATTTTTTTTCTGTAATTAATGGTTTATGTTATTATTGCTATTAATACTAATTAAATAAGGCAAAGGAATTATGAGAAAAAAAAACTTTTGGCTGGGGAACAACTAGCTGTTGCGAAGCCGCCACACTTCTTGTCAGCACCCAGCCTTGATGCCAGAGACTTGTGTTACAGAGGTATGGGCCCAATAAAGGATATACACAATGATTTTCTAGTTTTTAGTTTTTATTTATAGCAACCAATATTTTAAGTGTAAATTGCTCTCAATTTAATTTCAATTAAAAACTTTTTTTATACTACAGCTACTGAGCTAAATTGAGAATTCTATAGTCTGACAGCAAATAGTCATTTCTTATAGTTATTCATGTTAGCGGAATCTTTCAATTACTATTTTATTTACCCTCGTTTTTATTTTCCTCATAAATGCCTAAATTTATTTATATTGGAAAACCCCCTATTGAAGTGAAATATAATCAGTTTATGTTTAAGAATGTTTCCTGTCTTTTTCAGCTGATGCCCATCAACTCATACGTAGACTCGAAAATTTCTCAAAAGAATGTTTGAAACCCGACTTTATCTATATTAAAGGTTTGATTGAACATTTCTGTTCCTCCTTCTGAATTATGCATTAAGTTTCAAACATTGTTTTAAGAATTTTTCGAATCTACTGATCAGCTGAGTAGCATCAACGAAATGTCGGCAGCATATAGTCGGCTAAAGAAGACAGAAAATATTAATGACATCTCTTTTTAGATCGAAAATAATACATTGCAAGTGTCTCTTAAAGCGCCTCGATGCATGAATTGGTCGAGTGTCCTACTAAGAGTCACCGAGGTCGCAGGTTCGATTTCTGCCGAAGGCTTTGGGTGTTTCTGCAGACAACCCAAAAGCTTCGCAGTTTTGTGTTTGTTCCTAAAAAAAAAAATAATAATAATAATAAATAAATAATAAAGCTCATATGAGACATTTGTCTGTTTAATGCACTACTCCCAACTTTGCTATAAACACATTTAAAAGTAATGTTCAAAGAACTTTTTTCTCAATCATGGTTGTCGCATTCACAGCAATGCCCATATTCCAGTTATAACTCTAATAATATTTTGCAAATATTTTTAATATTTTTAAATAAAAATATTTTTTTTATGCTGCAGCAAATATAAATTAAGAAATAAAATTTAAAACTGCAAACGCCTCTTCAACAATAATTAATCATATCAATTGAGACATTATCTTGAGGCGAACTCAAGAAAAGCCTGAAAACGCTATTAGTAAAAATAAATCTAAAGAAATAAATGTCTGCGCATTATGAAATCTTTGAACTAAAACTTGTAAAAATGCGATGATTGAAATGATAAAATTTATATTGAAATTTAGTTCATGAAAATCAAAGAATAAAATAAATATCAAATAAAGATTAATAACGTTGCAGCTTGTGAATAAATTAATTGCCAGTTTTTAAGAACTACAACGAGAAAATAGTGCCTAATAAATCAGAGAAAAGTTAATAAGACATTTTCTTTTTGAGAAGAATATCTTATTATTTAAAAAAAAAATTAAGAAGAAAATTCTTATAATTGTTACTTCGTATTTCTAGTGATTTTAAAAAAAATGTGTCCTCGATAGATTCGAGCTCACAACCTTGTGATTCTCAGTCGGCCTCTCAGCCAATTCAGCCCTCAGGACACAAAAAAAAAATTCAGAAAATACAGGGGCCGAATTTCAACAATTCTGTCATAATGTGCATACATCGTTTCCATAATGCGCATACGATCAACCTAATGAAATCAATAAGGAATACCTTTTGAAATACTTAATGAGACAATCTAAGGAAATTAATAAAAAAAAAAAAAAATCCCTATTGTCAACAATTTGCAAGAAAACCTGCTACAATCAATAAATGCTTCGCTATGGAATTTTTTTTTGCCAAAAATCACAGAAACTGAACAAAAAAAAAATTTTTTTTTTTACTTTTTCATAAGGATAAAATTAATACGGTTTACCACGTGATAATAATAAGGAATCCCTATAGAAAAATCTTCGTTTCTTTCTGCTGATATACCCCCCTGTCTAAAAACTTTTAATAGAGATAATTTTGACAACACTATTTTTTAAAGCTTTAGGTCTTTATATTTTCCTTTCTTTATTAATCGCTCATATTTCGCTAACAATTTGTTAGCATCGTCAGGAATCTAACAAATTGTTAGCAAAATATCGATTAATAAAGAAAGGAATTAAAATATAAAGACCTAAAGCTTTAAAAAATAGTGTTGTCAATTTTAACAATAAAGGCCAAAAATTATAGATATAGAGATAATTTTGTTGATTCTATTGGGTAGTTTTGACTTTAAAGACAGCTGAAAACAGCAAGAATTAATCAGAGCTACTGGCCCTGTTCAAAAGTGGCTGTGTTGGTTCACAAAAAAAAAATGACGATATGACAAACCGCTCAAAAAACCAATTAACAGCTGTTCAAATGGTTGCCACAAAAAAAAAAAAGAAATAGTGCCACCAAGCCGGTAGTGTACCTTCTTTTTTTTATAATTATCTAAAAAAAACAAATATGTATACATCTATTGTTTTTGACACGCTCTTTTATGCCTTTTTTTTTTTAATTGATTGATCCTCAGTTTTCCAAAATCATTTACACTCTTAAATTAAAGTCTATAAAATTTGATGAGCACTTGCTGGTATCCTCCAACTGACACTTAACTGCAGCAATTATATTGTGCACTAGTTTTTTTCTTCCTCTTCTTCTTCTTCTTCTTCTTCGTCTACTCTGCTAGAAACGCACACCCATACACACACAAGAAATCATACAAGAAATAAAAATCACCCAAGATCGGGCTGTAAGAGATTTAAAATCTTCTCTATCTTGTGATTTCATTTTTACTGCTGTTCATTTTCATTTTAACGGAAATCAATGACATGGTGGTCCGTCTCAGCCAATAGTTTTTTGCGACCATTAAAAGACCAATAATCTCTATGGCAGCAATTTCTTGCCACAATTACTGTTTGTTGCAATGTTAAGACCCTCGCAGCAATAACAATTTTTTTCCAAAGTTTATTTGCAAAGGCTGCAACTAATGTTTAATTAAGGTGATTGGTAATGTTGACTTTGTGTGTTAAAGTTGCCACTTACAACGTTGTCTGGTGTAGCAAGCTAGTGGTTCTAGAATTGGAGAAAAAACATTAAAAAAAAAAAAACAAAAGTGTTGAGTAACAATTGAAAGAGACATGAATAGAAGGTAGAAGCAGAAAGCAACCAGAAAAATATACTCTCTGTGTCAACAGCATCTGCAATTGCTGACAATGGTGGCGCGTATTGACAAAAAAAAAAAAACAACTAAAAATTATTTTCAAAAACATCAACAACATGCAATTCAACAATAACAAAAAGTTTATATATTTTGAAATTAATTAACGCCATGAGCGCAGTTCTTAGACAAACCGATTGACTTACAGGCATTCTATATTATTGTTTAGATTGATATTGACTAAATAAGATATGGAAAATATCAAAAACAACTTGGCTGGAGTACAACCTGCTGTTTCGAAGCCGCCTTACTGCTCATCAGCACCCGTCCTTGAACTCAGATTCTCAAGTTTCTAATAGTCCAATCTAAATTAGCGCGTCCAAAGTATTTGCCATCCATTTTGTATGGAAATTGATGGTTTTATCTAAACTTTAGGTTGAAGGGCCTATTATACTAACTATTATACTAACTAAGATCTTACTTGCTTTAATTTTTATTTTCATTTCACCTTTTCAATCACTTTTGCTAGGACTTTTTGGGTATTGGCTTAACTCAATATCTTTAGGAGTGATTTTCCAACCACTTCTTACAATATATGTCTCCTTAACGATTGTATAAGAAAAGAAACATTTAAATTTTCCACTTCCAGCATAATGTTCACTGTCATCTGGCAAACATTTCAATTGTTTTTTCAACAGCATTTGTCAATAATTTAAACTTTTTTATCTTCGCCAAGCGACAAGCGTAGAGACAACTGTCAACAGCGGCTGGAGAAAAAAAAACCTCAACAACGCTAACAACAAAACAAACACACAAACAAACAATGACAACAGCAACAGCAACAAGAGCAGCAACAACAACAACAACAACAACATCAACACAATCGTCAATTGACGTGACAAGGTATTACACGTCTATTAACAGCCAATGCAGCCAATAATGTTTTTGTATGCATGTGCATGCACAAGCATGTTGATATGTGCTTCTATATGTAGTTATTTGCATAAGAATATATTTATATATATATGTATATAGAGTGTGATATAGATATACTTCTACATATTTAGACAACCATCGAGACAAGTTTATGCCTGCACGTTCTTATATTGATGATTTTTACAAGAAACTACCATAAAATAAACCACTTAAATATGTCACACAAGGATTTGTCAGACATGAAACACTTTACACCAAAATCATTACACTGTTTCAATGGCGAGAAAGGCTACAGAAGGATTTCAAATTGGAGATGATTAGTTGATATCTTTTTTGTTATAAAAGTCTATTTGTTTGCCCAATTTAAGACAAAATCATTGAACACATCCAAGCAGGCCAAAACCCAGACTGGGACAAGAAGTGACTCGGCACCTTTGTAGCAGGTGGGCCAAAAGAAGTCATGTGATGTGGTTGGGCTTTCACAATGGAACCACACGTCCTCCAGACCTAATTCGTGCAATTGCGGTAGAAAAACTCCAGTTACTATGGCCAACGGCGTCCTCGAATAGAAATGGCCTGTTGACTCCTCCAGCGTGAACAAAGTCACTTTGAGCGGATGTGATGGCTTCACGTGCATCACTCGTGGATTTGCGGTGCCCCTAAAAGTGATAGTTTGGCTTGTTCACCAAACCGCTCAGGTGGAAATGTGCCTCATTGCTCATTATGATTTTGGTCACTTCATCATAGACACGATTATTTTGCATTCTTGGGGAGTGTATCGCTGCTTGGCTTATTCACTTATATGCTACAGCTGTCTAGTTTGCAAATATAAAAACAGATTTGACATTGGCCAGCATTTGCAAAAATAAGAGCAGCTTCCAATCGAGTGATTTCTCTTGGCCCACTTTGTATATTGCATTAGCAAATTATTCACGTTAGTGCTCAGCTAAAAAAGGTCTCTTTTCTTTCCTTACTTAATATTAAACGCAAGGAGTCGTCAAAGGGTTGCAATTGAGCCCTGTTATATGTATTGAGATACGTATGTTAGACCGGAAGCATTTTTCTGGAGAATAATTTTTCGATATTGTGTCATCGCTTTTTCGATAGTCATTGGCATGAAGAAAAAAACTTTCAAGCATTAAATTAACTTATTATAGTCGAACTATATGATATAGCATAGCTAATAATTTTATTAGGCTTAGTACGATTTTAGTTGTTTAGAATTGAGAAAGATTTTTTTATGACAAAATTCTGATGAGCATCTTGGTGGAAGTGAAACAGCAATGGTATGTATGCACCCCAGCCAATAACTATTCAATTTTACTTTTCTCGTCTTGTGTAAAAATGCTGATCACTGCAACTTTATTCTGCAAAAGTAAAATCGAACTCAAGCCTGATAAAATTATTAACAATTGAATAAAAGTTTCAGTACGATATATAAAAAAAAAAAAAAAACATTTTCCAGGTGTCCGATTTTTAATTTTGTTTTTTCTTTGTTTAGGAGGTTTGGTACGTGGTCGATATGTTCCATGAAAATGTTGGGCAGAGAAAATTTTTGGGAGTTGCTCATATACTTAACTCCTCTACAAGTGCCCTGGGGCAAATTTTTGACATGGATGGATGGGAGCGAGACTTAATTTTGTAGGTGTCTGTATATGGGTGCCTGGATTTATTTAGTTCCGTACAGGAGTCAAATATATTAACCACCCCCCGTAAGGCTTAAACATTTATTAGGATCGCCAATTTAGCAACCAATATTTGGCCATCAATTTTTTGATAACTTTTGTCATAAGGAAAGAAAAGTTTAACCACGACATACCAAAAAAATCATTTTCGAGGCACCCCAAATTCAATACAATTTTTTTATATGGAAATGCCAGTTGTGTTGGAGAGAAAAAAAATATTGGGGGTTGGTAAGACCTTTGCATCTGCTACGGGCCCCCTGAGACTTCTTAGTGTGCCATGGGGGGAAAATCTTTTCGAAAACACTATTCCCGTGCCACACTTCTGTAAGGGCACTCCTTTTTAAAAAAAATGGAAATTACCGCGCCTCGAAAATTGCTTTTTTCAAACGTCATGGTGTTACTTTTCGTTTCTGATGCCAAAAGTAATCGAAAAATCGATAGCAAAAGATCGAAAAAATGTTTGCCTTAACAAATTGAACCGCCCTAATGCATATCCTTAACACTAAACAACTTTGTAGTAATAAAATTTTAATTGATTTTCTATAATTACTTGCTGTATATAGAAATTGATATTTATGCCACTGAAATAACTTGACAATATGCTATAAATTTTTTTCTGTATTTGTGCATAAGATCGTGCAACAAGGTCAACTTTTATATGTTTATTAAAAACCAATTTTTATTAACAGTTTTGGACATCGGCAACATTGTTGCTAACATGCATGTGGCTGTTTTAATAGACGTTTTTTTGACAAGTGTTATCGACTCTTTTTTTTTGCATTCCCATAACGAATTCTATAAGAAAAGCAAAACTTGGGCGGCCAAAAAAAAAACGTGTTGGAGATTTTTGTGTGCGATATGAATTTTTGTTATTTATTCAAATGAATAAATGAGTTCTTTTAGTATACGAGTCAGTTTAACTCATAAAATATTTACTCGCATAAAAAAAAAGTATTCGCTAAATATTTTCTATCATTTCTCTTACATCTGCAGCAAAGGAATAATAACATTTTATATTTCCTCTGACAATATTAAGTTTTTTATGGCATTTATTTCCGTTCTTATCGTATCATTTATATATGATTTTCACGATCATTTATACAACATGCAAGTGTTCCTGTTAAACCCTTCTTAAGCTGCTAATTACTTTGACAGTTGGGGTCATTTCCTGGCTAATTGTTTAATTGATTCAAATTGATGAAATCTGTTGTTTGTTGTCATTTCCTTAAGGGGCAGTGCAATAAAGACTGAAGGCATAAATTTTGTAAAAAAAAAAGACAAAATGTTTGAAACTGTTAATTATGGCTTGTGAAGTAGAAGGGAAGTAATGCCACTTTCCAGTCAAGGAGCTTATAGATATTGCTGCATTTTACTCAATACAGTTCGATTTTGATTACAAATAGCAAACGTAATGGTACATTATTTCCACGATAACTTCTGAAAAAATTGTTTAAGCTAATTGAAACTTTTCTCTCACAGAAAAATGTATGTTCATATTGATTGACAGGGTGTCATCAGAAATGTTGATTCCATTATTATGTAAAGCGACATCAACAATTTTAAAACTGATATAAATTTGATAATAAAAGCCAGTAGAGAATTTTAACATAAGTTAAATTAAATCATTAAACGGCAATACTGCCCTGGCGTTATTTTATTTATTTATTTATTATTGTTTTTTTATTGAATGCACTGACGAGTTGAATATTGTGAAAGAATTAAATGTATGACCAGCTCGCAAAATTTTTTTCTCTTCAATATTTTCTGCGTGCACACCGACCGCCACTCCGTACCACGCCCCCACCATGGGAGTATGGAAGTACAAAAGTAAAATAAAAAATATACAAAATTTAAATTTTGATGCCTTGAAACCGAAACTGTTTTTAGGGTTCCGTACTCATCAGAGTGAAACGGAACCCTATTACGGAGACAAGTACGTCCGTCCGTCCGTCACAGCGTCCATTCTCCGAAACGGTAAGAGCTAGAGAGCTGAAATTTTCACAGGATGTTGTTGTACCTTGCCTTTACAACAACAAATACTAAAAACAACAACAAGACGAAAACTACCAGGTATCCGCATACAACGAAAAGTTGCAATTAGCTATAACTCTCGAACCGTAAAAGATAGAGACTCGAAATTCGCACAGTGTATGTATTCCCAGATGCCTTATAACAACAAATTACAACAACAACAACAACAACAAGTGGAAAATTACTAGGTGTCCCCGTACAACATAAAGTAGCTTTAAAAACAGAGAGATGAAATTTACAGAATATACATATGTATTCACATACGCCATTCCATACATACATTACACATACATACGTACGGAACCCTAAGAGTGCAAGCCAGCCTCGTACTTGACTTAATTTATTTTTATATGTTATAATTGAACTACAATAATACAATATCGATTGTTAAATCGACTCACTTTAACAAACATATTTAATGGCGATTAAGAAACTTTTGTTACTTTTTAGTAGAGAAGAAATTCCATCTCTTTGTCATACTTCCCACATGCAGCCAATTATGTATTATTTGTGTATCAATTAGTCTCTTTTTAATTGTTTTCGATAAGCGAAAAAAGTCATTTTATCCCAGGGCATTCTTAAGACAGACACAAAGCGTACTAAAGCATTTGCTTGTATAAAAGATTTTCGCCATAAAGCATTAAGGAATGTGATTCCCGTTTTTAATGAATTGCTTAAAACAAGCATTGACTTCAGCGAGATTTTCAAATTGAAAGATTTCCGTTGAACTTTGACATTATTAAATGCAATGTGTTGACAACGTTTGTGCTGCTATTTTTATTTATTTTCTTAAGAGCAACAATACAAAGTAAATCTTATGGGAAGATTTTTGTTTATATTTAGAATGAAACCAAAAGAAAGCCAATTAATCAGGGACAAATCTTGATTATTGAAATGTACTGAAAAAAGGAAGGAAAAATAATAATATGCTTAAGATTTTTTTCTAAAGTGTGTTATAAATGAAAGTGCAGGAGGCATTCTGCACCTCTTTGCCTAAGCAGTCTTCTCCAATTAGAAATTCGCTTAAATATTATTGCATTTGCCCTGACACACCAATGGACATGCAACAAAACAAATTAATATAAAATTAACAAATGCAGACACTAAACAAAATTATAACAATTCATTTGGAAGTTTTTCAAAAATAAAACAAAAGACAGCGATACCTGAAACATGTGTGGTCCGATTTTTTTGATAGATTTACAAGGCTTTCAGTTCATTTTCATGTATCTGCTGTTGCGGTTCAGTTTTTTTTTTTTTTTTGGCAAACATGCCATCGAACATGCAGCGAGCAGAGACAAGCCTTTTTTTTATTGTGTTGCCTTGTTTTTTTGGCTGGGTGTAAGAAAACAAAGCCACACGGACCCCTTATAAGACAGCAGAAAATAAAAAATAAAAAAACAGAAAGCATTCAACTATACAAAAACAAAGAAAACAAAAAGGTAACAGCAACAACAACAACAACACTAACAACAAAATAATCGATTGAACGTGTTCAACATCACATGAATTACAATTACGACACCTGTTGCATGCCGCCAACAAAACCAGAAGAAACAAAAAATACCTCCACCGCATACACACACACACACACACACTTTAGCACGAAAGAAGGAGAGAACAAAAAATGTGTTTCCTTAAACCATTTGACTTTAAAATTGAAATCGAAAATTTTAAATTTATACGAAAAATAAAAGAAACAACCGAAAACAGAAACAAACGTGCAGCAAAAATGAAATCAGAAATTCGTTGTCGTGGGGGCAGCAGAGCGACAGGCAGAGCAACACAATTTGCAATATATGCAGTACATATATTGGGATTCACCTAAATTTTGCCACACTTTGGCATAAATTCAAGCGCCATGCATTTAAACATAAACACAAAATCAACAACTGCAACGGCAACAACAGCATCATCGCTGACTGGCATCAAGCACCGCCGCCGCCACCACCGCCACCACCATCTACCGCCAACAAAAAGGAACCACCAATCCAAACATCATTTTCAATCGTCATTAACTGCATTAACCACTGCTGGCTGGCATTTTCACTTTTTCGTGGCTGTCTGTCTGTCTGCCAGTCCCTCTGATTCTCTTCTTCAGATTATGCAGTCATTCACTCAATTCAATTGTCGTTTATCATCATCATTAATCCATAATTAAAACACCAACTCATTTCTTATGCAAAAAAGAAAAATTCTATTTTCGGCGAAACAAAAAATATATTTATTTCTTTAAATAATTGCTATAGTACATACAACAGTGAAGGACAAAACTTACCGTTTAATCTTTCAAGAAAAGAATTTAATTATTAATTTTAATACTATACAAACGTTAATATTTTTTGATCGGGCTTTCTACTTGCATCTGTACCTCCCCAAAATTGAGCAAGATTTTTTGTGATATTTTTAGCGAACCAAAAAAAAGGAAACTTGAAGGCTGGGGTACTTACCATGGCTGCTTCACGCTCACCGCGTCGCTCATCACCACCTAAATTTGCCTCGCAGCCAGACCATAACTTCCTCACCCCAAATTTATCACAAGTAGTATTTCCCAATTTTAAGCAAGTAAAGATGGAAAAATTTAAAAAAATAAATAATTATTTTATTCACCCCCCTTTTCCCTAATAAATTGAAATTACCACTGTGTGGCTTACAAAGTTAATATAATTTTCTTGTTGCCTTTTGTCACCAGTATTTGGGCATATTACTAAATTTTTTTAGGTTTTTTTTGTGCTTCTTATGGTTTTTATATTTTACTGCTGCTGTTTAGTAACGCTTATTTTTGAAGCCATGATGTAACTACTGAATTTACTGTGTCTTTGAATATGAACACTCAAAGTCTGAAAAATTATTTTAAATACATTTTATGCAAAACAATTGATTACAGTTCTTTTTCAAATTCGAAATTTTTGAATCGAAATCACACAAAAAGAGTTGAAAATGAGTGGGCAGTCAGTCGGCTGTTTGATGTAAAATTTTATTGGACTAATTTCAATAAATGGATGACTTAAACGATCAAATGACAAGCGCAGTGACTGACTATTTTGTTTTGTTTTTAACATCCAAGGCGATTGGTGATTTTAATTGGCGCCACTTTGACCTGCTTCAAAGTTTTATTTGTATTTAATTGTTTGTTGCAATGGGAACGCAGCAGAAGGCCGGGCGACAGTTTGTTTCAGTTCATTTAATTCACTTGTATTTTATTTTATTTTGTATTACTTTATTTTGTTTTATATTATTTTATTTCATTTCATATTATTTTATTAATTCAGGTCCAAAAATAGACCTTTCAAATGTTTTCTGTTTTTTTTTTAGCTGTCCATATGCCGCCGACTTTTCATTGGTGCTAATTAACTCATCAGTAGACTTGAAATATTTTTTATTTTATTTTAATATTTTTTTTTAATTTCAGTAAATTTGCTTCTATTTTCGTACAAAAATTTACGTTTTTATTGGCCAAACTTTGCACTATTGCCAACCATCTCTGCCCTAGCAATAGCACTTGCAATCATGTCAGCGCAAGCGAGAACATGTTTTGATTGGTTCAAATTTTAAATAAGACAATCAGGTCCCTGAATCGAAAAACTTACGAATTGTGTATTGCAAGTAAAAGAAGTATTCAAAAATAACTATTATAGTGCCTTCTATTTTTCTTATAACACATTTGAAAGTTTTGAGCAACGGGCCCAGGTCTGTAATACTTGAAATTGCGTGATTCCTGGGAACAACCAGCTACTCAAGTGATCTCAACCCTTCAACGGGTCTTAATAGTTTTCCTCTTTTTAAAATTTCGAACATGTGATTTCGAAGTACTACCTACACAATCACTCAATAGTCCCTATTATAAATACAAGTATCATCAACTAAATATCAGTGGCATACAGGCGGCTCCAAAAACTAAACAGAAAATAATTAATGAGATCTCTTAGATCGTAGCAAAATAAAATTGTAAAAAAAAGCCGCATTGCGTGCTCCCAATGTCCATAAATGGTGTGCTGGCTATTTTTTTCTAAGTTGTTGAATCCAGTAGCCGCCCGTATGAACGACAAAACTAAGCAGTATTTATCTCTCATTTAGTATGTCATTAATTTTCTGTGGAAATCAGTTCCAAATATCTGTTAATTAGTGGCACACTTTAAAAATGTTTTAAAACAAAAACCAAAATTTTAATTAATGCCATTAATTTTATAGTTGGCGTTCTCTATTTAATATGATATTAACTATTATGCTAATTAAGCGATAAGTTTTAGCGATTAATTGGCTGAATTAACGCAATACTTCCCACATAGGTTTTGAATCGTTAAGTTGCGTAAAATAATGGGCCTGGTAATGACTGGAAGTAATCGACGATTGCTTATAAAAAGGGACAAAATTTACAGATCTTTTGTGATCTCTGGGCGGAGAGGCAAAGTTATTCTTTTACAACTCTTAAGCAGGCTCAGAATTAAATATTCATTTTTAGCTAAAGTTATACTATTGCTTTTGCAGTACACTATTTGATACTGGGGCACACACATTTATACAAAAAACTTAAGCTGGATTCAACTCTTGTCCCCTTTTTGGAGAGAATTCGCCATTTGTTACTTTAAAACGCAGTGCAGTGCTCAATGAAAAATAAAATTTTTCGAAACGAAAAATATGCCTCATTTGTAATAATCTGACTTAAAAAATTTTTGTTTGGCATTCAGAAAAAATTCAAAACTTGTAATTGCTGAAGTTTTTAATTAGGTGGATTTTGCACTGTCAGTTTCTAATACTGGGTTGCGGTAGTTTTTTGTGTGTTATTTGAAGTTTGTAGGTGAAGGCAAGTAAATAAATTAGGGGTAGACTGGCAATTAAAATATTAAATCATAGATAAGTGTAGTGTTTTCCCATCCAGTTCATATGACTGAAAATCAATCATACGTATTACTTATACGCCCCGGACTGTTACAGCGCAAGGACTCGAAAATGACCCCAACAATTTTAAAGTACACTCAGAATATTTTTGCAGTAACTGACCGTAGTTTATTCTAGCAGCCATCAGTGCGGTTATTTTTAAATGACAAAATGTTTAAAAAAGTATTAAATTTTAATTTTAACTGACTTGTACAGTTACTGAAAAAACTAACTACAGATACTTATACGGATTTTCGCTGACAGTTAATAATGACAGTAGTAACTTATGTTACACATACCAAGGAAGGAACCAAGCTATATACATATTTATAATTTGGTATCTAGCACACATACTCTTCACTTAAATTGATTGTTGTTGAATTTGTTCTGATTGTTGCGATGGCTGAGTTGAAGTATGGCAGCTGTTTTCAAGTCGAGATGCTGCATGTTTGAATCCCAGCAGAGGATTTGCAGTGCAAAAATTAAATTAGCGAATTGAAAAAGAAGATAATACAGATAGAAAACTATAATTAAATAAAGTGACCAGCTACGAAAAAAAATGTTGTTTCACTAGTTGATTAACCATGAATTATTTGACAGTTAGAGTAAAGCAAACATCAATATTTGTACCGATTGTGTTCCGTAGATTTTTTTAACATTTAAATTCAAATGAAGTAATAAGTAAATTTAAAAGAAAAATAGGTAGAATGGTTTTTAAATGAAGTTTCATTTATTTTAAAAAGTGTTTTCAGTTAATTTTACTGACAAAAATTTCTGAGTGTAGTACTGGGTTTCGGTAGTTTTTTGTGTGTTATTTAAAGTTTGTAGGGAAAGGAAAGTAACTAAATCAGTGGTCAACTGGCAATTAAAATATTAAATCATAGATAAATTTAGTGTTTTCCCATCCAGTTCATATGACTGAAAATCAATCAAACGTATTACTCATACGCCCAGGGCAGTTACAGCGCAAGGACTCGAAAATGACCGAAAAAATGTTAAACTTGTAGAGAGAATGCCAAGACATACCATTTATTACATCTGCCAAATTTTTGCACAACTCTTACAGTGGCAAGTTTGGGCAGTAAACTTAATGAAATTGGCCAGGTCCCGTAAATATACTTACGGACAGTCAGATGCAGATTAAGGGGCTATTTCTCACCTGTGAACTTTGTCGTTCGTTCGCACAATTACATTGAAAACAGAAACAAAATATTGAATATTGCTTTTGCTTTCAATGTAATTTTACGGAGGTGAGAAATAGACCCTAAAGCAATCCCCGCTAGCCGAATTATATCACGGACAATTCGGGACTGCAAAAACGCATGATGAATTACGCATCATATGGGATACGAGGGCATAACGGAATATGAGCAAATTCACTGGCTGTGAGAGCAAGAGATTTAAATGGCATGTGCAGTTCAATCTGAACTAAAAACCCCCAATTTAACTGTGAAATAATGAAACTGGAAGACAAAATGATAGTAAATTAAAAGGCTTAGTTTGTTCAGTGGTCCAAACATCTCCGCAAAACCGTGTATGTTCAGCATGAGCTTGAGTTCATAAACGATCGTCAAGATGACTCCTTATTTGAGAGATTTTCCATACAAATATGTCAAATAACGGTCTTATAAGCCTGTAATAATTTTTATGAATTAGGAAGAGGTAAGTCTTCAAAACTTACTTCTCTTGTCCTCTTTGATTATCAATTATGAAAGTCTTTCCTAATTCTAACATCAACTCCCTTTAATACAATAATTAGAAATTATTTTTATGCAAATTGTGATTAGAGAACAAGATTTCCCTGCACACGTACTTATAAGTAAATAATTTCAATTGGTATTCGTATAATTGTATAGTTGAATATACTTATTAATCTCCACCCTGTGAATACTGTTTTCACCAAACTCTTTCCTTATATAAGAACACTTTGTACTAGAAGAATATTTTATATCACAAAAGCATCACTAAATGTTTATTAATTTGTCTTAATAATTTTTTTTACTCATTCATTCAATTTCAAATCGTTCATTATGTTTTATAAAGAAATGCAGCCTAGCTTAGCCATTATAAAAGGTCAAAGTGCAAGTATAGCCCTAGAGCTCCAAGCAGAATAAATGTGGACTTGTATTGCCACAAATGTCAGGTACTTCATACAAACATTCATATGCATTCGTATTTTTCTTCAATTTTAAAAACCAGCTCTGGTCCCAACCGTTCTCCCAAATGTTTGCTGCATATATGCGTCTGTACAGTTAGTACTTTCCCATTTTGTGAATTATGTACGCGGCATTTCTCACTACAGCTTCTCTTTTCATAAAATCGTCGTCGTTAAGTAATTTTTAACAATAATCTCATACTACTAGAACTGACATTTGCAAATCAAATGTCAAGTCTTACATCAAAAAGAACTTGAAGTCATGGTTTTATGATAAAAGAAAGAAAAAAAAAAAAAAAAGATTTTAAAAACAAATTAAAAACTTGAACGAAAAACTCGTAGGCAGAGGCGGCATAAAAACTAAATAATAGATAATTTTTAGCTTTTTAGTTTTCAAGTTGACTAAATATGGCAAAATGAAAAAGAGAAAATTTAAATTTTACCCAACAACAAAAGAAACCTTCAAGACAAATGACAACAACTTTGTCTAAGACCTGATTGCTGCTGCAGAAAAAAAACTCTGATTTGAAGCTTTTAAGTACCAACATGGTACTGGAAGTAGAAACAACAAAATTAAATTTCAAATCAAACTTCTAATATTCAAAATTAAAGAAACAATAAAAAGTCATAAAACAAATAGCAAAAACAAAACAATAATACAAAAGTTATAATCAGCAAATTTGAAGAGGCGTTGAATTTGTAGTCTTGTTTTACAATTTTAACCATTTTAGGAAAATTATAAACAATTTAGAGCTAAAGTATTAAAAAGTTTATTAAACAAAGAAGTGATGGCTTAAAATTGTTATGCCAACAATCATTCACTGGTTGGCTTTTGTTAAATTCATGTATTGGCAGCCAGTCTTCCAGCCAGAACCAGCAATCGTTCATCAAATTGTTGTCAAGAAGTGAAAATGATACTTCACAGTGCTGTTTTCGTGAAACAAGCGAAATCATTTGCATTTTATGTAATTGGATTTGGAGCTGTTACAGGAAAAACCAATGTTTCAAAATATATTTACATACATACATACATATGTGTAATATACCACCAGGGCAACCGAAAATATAGGCCTCAATCTACATCAATATTTTTGAGAACTTAAATTCTGCAGCTTCCGATAGTTTTTATATAAACTTTATTAATAATATTATTCAATATTTCCCTAGCAATAGTTTTTATATAAAAAACATCCGAAGCTGCTTTCTAAAATACAAACCTAAAGTAATAGATTCTTTAAATTTTAAAACTTTGGTGACTTTTTCCAAGTCTGCTGATGAGTTGATTAGCATCAAAGAAATGTCGGCGGCATATAGACGGCTGAAAAAGACAGAAAACATTTGTAAGGTCTATGTCTGGACCTGAATCAATACATTTCAATTGGCTTTTAAAGCAAATAAATAATTAAATTCATTTTTATATCCAGATTTGCTTTTAAATTTAGTAAATTTTGTAGAAGTTTTTGCTTAAAGTTTTTTTTTTTTTTGCATATTGCGAATTTTTCGCAGATATTCGCTGTTTTTTTAATGTTTACATTTGTGAAAAATTTAAAAGTCTGTTTTTACGTATTCTTAATTTTTGAAATTTAATGGACATATTTTACATTTTCCTATATTTTTAAATGCAGGTCTTTGTAAATTTTTATTAAAATTTGCTGAAATTTCACTATGCTTTGTTTCTGTTAACTGCTCAGTTTTTTTTTAATGTTACTGGTCTGTTCATACATTTTTTTTTAGGAACTTCGCTTTCTTAAAGTTTTTGGGAGTGATTTCTCTCTCAGGGATGGTGAAGTCTGCGATTTCTCCTTTTATTGATTAATTAGTTTTTCTCTTAAGAATATCAAAAGTATTTTGTAAAAATTTATTTCTTTTGTTTCACCAACGGGTGTCTAGCAGAAAGGTATACTACTTGGTTTTGCTGCTATTTCGGTAAATATTAGTCTCTACAGTTCATATTTGGCAGTCGTGAAGTGGACACCTGGCAACTGAAAATAAATGTGTGACGCCATTGGCAATTTTATATAAAATTTCTCTCGCAAAAACTTAGTTTTGCTTAGAATGTTCTTCTTAATTGAATTAATAAGAAACGTATTATTTCATTGTAATGGTGGCACACATATATTTTCAGTTTAACTAAACCTAGACTAATTAAGATCTTAAGAACCCATTTTTAATGCCCATTTTAATTAGTGCAATGAAGATTTAATTATTACATTTTCCGTTTTAATTGTATTTTTGTATTATATCCTTTTTATATTTCGTCGCTTATTCAATTTTTGTCTGCAAAGCCTTTTTTACTTTTGACGGGATTCGAACCCCAACCTCGGAATTCTTAATTACCCACTATGCCCACTCAGCTATTTTAACAACTACAGCGATTGAACGAATAAGCAATTGAAAAAAAAAATTTAATGTTAAATTAAATCACTATTTTTGTACAAATTCAACTTGATTTGTAATCAACATTTTGTCAAGTTCATTTTTGCATGGCAGTTTTTCTCTGTGTATTGGAACTTACTGCGTATATTATTAACGAAGTTTTCTAAAGAAATTACTTGAAATAATAATTTCCCCTAATACACTGTTTATTGAAAGTCTTGTGAATTGCGCCCTTATTTGCCAGTTTTACAGCTTCCCCGGTCTTCATTTATTTTTGTTAAGTTTATTTCCACAACTTTATTAGCTTGATCTTTGGAAAAAATCAACTCGAAAATGGCAAATTTAATTCATTTTAATTTCGTTTTCCAGTTAATCAGTATTTGCTGTATTCTATAGAAACTGGAAATCATGATTTTCTGAAAATTCATGATGATTTTTTAAGAGTTGAATATGAAAAGGTATAGACGCAAAAAAACAAAAAAGTTGCTTATCAATGAATGTACATACATATTTATCATCCTACATGGCAAATAAAGTAAAAATGATTAGTTTTTTTTTTTTTTTTTTTTTTTTTTTGTTTAATATAAAAGGCAGGCACGCGTCTGTGTTTGATGCTGCTCACAGTTCCATTTGGCTCCGATCGACAGCAAAACAATCTGCTTACAATTTCCAATCGATACCAGATTTCAGATAATAATACAAAAAGTTTAAAACCATAACGAACCCATGAAGAAAACAATATTATTAAAAAAAAAAATTTAAAAAATAAATATTTTATTTTTAATACCGACAAATCTGTAGGTGTCAAAGATCAAACTTGAATAAATAAAAAAAAACTAAATTCAACTACTCAATGTATGAAGTTTTCAAAGTAGACAAATAAAATGGTTGTTGTTGTTGTTGTTGATGATTTTAATTAAAAAGTAGCTAACCTTAAGAAAATATTAAAACTCTAATGAATGAATACAGTAAAATTAGATTTATGAATGAATGTTTAGTTCAATTCACAAAAACAAAGATAAATACATAAATAAATAAACTTGTTAAGGCAGTTCGCTAATACGCAACAGAAGCCGAATGGTACGTGGCAAGCCATGAAATAAATTCAAATAGTTTCATAAGTTATCGTTTCATACATACTTATTTTCTAATCAGAGCTCACTTGCCTGTATTAAAACTTGCATATGTATTTGGTCACGCACACACACACACAAGCGCGCGCCAACAAAATCATATGCATAAATAAGTGGCAATAAACATTGTTTCGGTTTAACAAATTTATGAATGAATTTCAGTTGTTTCACTAACAAGTTCGTTACCTGTATTGTTTTAGTTCTGGTTGTTGACGGTTGAGGTTGCTGGTTACTGGTCCACCGTTGTAGGTTGTTGTTGTTTTTTTTTTTTTTTTTTTTTTTTGGTGAGTGCAGCTCAATCAGTTCTGCTATCAAGCTGAAGTTGTGATTACAATGTAAGAAAATAATGCAAATAAACTGAGTTACTTACTGGGTAAGGCCAATTGTTATATATCAAAATTGTCCCCCTGCCATCGATAGACTCATTGTATTGAGGAAAAAATTCATAAATTAAGGCAGCTGGACTCAATAGCAAAATCAAAGTGATTAGAGTCATTTAGGGTTTTATACTCATGGAGTGAAAACGGGACCCTTTTAAGGAGACTTCGCTGTCCATCTGTCCCCCAGTTCGTTCGGAGCAGGACCCTTTCTCCCACACAGTAAGAGCTAGAGAGCATAAATGTTCATATAAAATTTAAAACGGGGTCCCCAAATAGAGAGAAACAGCAAAAATTAGCTTTAACTTTTAAACCTTAAGAGATATACACCGGTATTCATAAAAAATAAAGTGTTGCTCAAATACATTTCAGAACAAATTTAATATGAAAAATTTGTTCTAAAATGTATTCCAATAATGTTTTATTTTTTATGAATACCAGACTTGAAGTTTAAGCAACATATGAAGTTGTCCTGGTAACTACTGATTACAAACAGCACTCAATTGGCCATGAACTGCTTTTGAAGCAATTTGAGTGTTGATTACATGTTTACTTCCTCGAGTACGACTTTGCTTCTTCACAATTGGGAAATGTTGGTGGTGGATGTGAAACAGCCATGGCTTATGCCCCATCTAATAAGTATTCAACTTTACTTTTCTTGTCTCCTTTCAAAATGTTGACTACTCCAATCCTATCACAAAAGAAACTATCCCAATTTCGAGCAAGTAAGCCCGATAAAGCCCTATAAAATGATTAACAGTTCGAAATCATAAAGTTCGACTATAGAAATAAAGTTAATGAATTAATTTTTTAAACTTTGCACTACTGTACAAAACGAACTTCAAATTATGATATTTTGAAAGTTCCTAATAAAACGTATTTCTCTTATTTAGTTTTGTTATTTTTGTAATTCTAAGTAAACAAATGAATTTTTAATGGCTTAGAACCATGTACTTGCTTAAAATAGAAGCAGACAAAAAATAGTGGTCACGCTATTTCTAGCATATATTTGCTTAATGTGAAAGTTCTTTAAATGACGTTTTTTTGTGGTTTTTCTTCCAACTTTTCAACAGTTTACATGCTACTGATATTGCGTTTGGGCCCGTCAACTGACTCGATTGAATTGCTTACATTTTTTTAAATTCTCATTACTTTTATAAAATTTGGGTGATATGAAATAAATGTTTAAGACTTTTTTCATAGTTCTTCAAGTCTACTAACGGGTTGGGCAACATCAATGAAATATTGGTGGTGGAAAAACATGAATAACAAAACTCTGATTTAGATATATTTCCATCTAACAGGTGGGCCAAAAGAAATCACACTGTTGGAAGATGCTCTTATTTTAGCAAATGGCGGCCCATGTCAAATCTGTTTTTACATTTGTGAACTAGACAGCTGTAGAATACAAGTGAATAGACCATGGAGCGATACACTCCCCAAGAAAACGTAATAATCGTGTTTATAACGATTTTTCGACCAAACTCATAATGAGCAATGAGGCCCATTTCCACCCCAGAGGGTATGTGATTAAGGCCAAACTATTGCTGCTGGGACACCGAAACTCCACGAGTGATACACGAGGAACCATTACACCCGCTCAAAGTGACTACATGGTGCTCTGTTAATGCTGGAGGAGTCATTAGGTTATTTTTTTTTTCGGGGACGCCGCTGGTCAAATGCAAGTGTTTTTTCTGCCATAATTGAGTGAATTAAGTCTGGAGGACATGTGGTTCCAACAGCACGGAACAACGGCATACACTGTGCCAGCCACAACCGTTATTATGCTCATTATTTTTTCCAACACTGTAAATGTCGCAAGGAAATATTAAAGCAAAACTGTCTTTATGTTTTTGGGGGAACCTTAAGACACAGTAGCAGCTTTTCAGGAAACACAAAACATATACGCAAATGTTGGTTTCTTATTATAATTTTGGACACCAAAATGCGTTTAGAGTTGCAAAAGAAAACTCGCCAGCAAAAACATGTTTGCAAAAAAAACAACACATTCTCATTTTGTGTATGAAAATCTTTCGAGGAAATTTTGCTGCACAACACCAGCGGATGTTGTAAAATGATTTTGATCAGCACATGGATTATGTATTTGATTTTTTTTTTTTAAGTTTTTATTATGGTTGCTGTTTCGCTTGGTAATGCTTTTCTAAGTAGTGATTTAAGTTGAGGCTTAATCCCTTTTTCAAAAGGCTTTTAAGTACTTCTAATGTGTTTTCCAAAATCTTGATTTGTTTTGCCAGTGGTGTTTTTTTTCGGGAGCAATTGTAGCTCAACTGAAGGAAAGGCGAAATAAATACAGTGGCACACAAAACTGAAAGCCTAAATTTTAGGCAAGAAATTGTTTCATATTGAAAACTTTTTCTTGGCAATTTTTTCTTTCAGACTGTTGGCTGACAGGCCTGTTTGAATGTGTGCGAGTGTGAGTGTATCAGTCAAGTTTCTTTTTAAGATATTAACTGCATCTCAACAAAAAAAAAAAAACAAAAATAGACAAACAATATTATTACAATGGTTAAGCTACTTGCTGCTGTGGCTGTTTGTAAATAAATGTTTATTTCAGACAGCCCACGCACTTTTGTTATAATCGTTTGTTGTTTTGAGTTGTGTGTGTGTGTGTGTGTGTTTTTTTCAGCCAAATGACAGTGTAATTCACTAACTGACATCGAACAAATACATACATATTGACTTAAAACTTGTCAGAGCTGGTAGTTTTGTTTTTTCTCTACTTTTTGGCAACCAAACTTATGAATGAATTTTGTATTACGTTGTTTTTTTTTTTTTGTCTTACAAACACTTTTTGAATGAAAAGGCAAAAATTTTATGAATGAATAAATAACATGACTTTGAATACTAGTTTTTGTATTTTTGTAAAAAACACCAGCATCGATGTCGCAATTTCCTCGGAAGTCTCGCTTTAACAAACACCATACAACATTTAAGATTCTGTTATTTGAATTTGAAATTGCATTAATTCATTTAACGTCTTATGGCATAAGTTTTATGGCTGTGCGCTATTGACACCATGTTTGTGTGTTTTTTTGTTAAAACAAACCTTAAAATTAATTATTTATTGAGATTTGTTTATGAAATCACCGATAAAAATTGAGCTGCTACCTAAAATAATCAAAAGCTGGCTTTTTTTTATTACAATAAACATGGGCTTATTGTTAATACACAATTAAATAGGCTTAGACACTGCCAGAAAAACTGGCCTTAAATGTTTAATCAAAGGAGTTTAAAATCAAAATGGCAACAAAATGTCCGAGATTTTGTTTTTATTGTCTTACACCCTTATTCATCAAAAATGATAACAGGTTTATAATGCTGTTGTATGCAAAATTTGTCAAATTAGAGTTTTATAAACCTAAAATATTTATTATGAATAAGGGCCTTAATGTATTTGTATTGCCAGTTATTGTTTTGCAATTCAAGCACCGTCACGAAAAATGTTGCAAGTTACATTTTTTTAGGTCTTAGACCTTTTTAATGTTTTTTTGTGTTTTTCAGCCGTCTCTATGCAGCCGACATTTCGTTGAGACTTGGAGAATTCTTAAAAGAATATTTGATACTCAACCACTTAATCCTGAATTCCCCAGAACAAAAGGAGAGTTCGAAATGCTCACACAAACTTTTAATACCTTTCTAATTCTCATTTTATTCATGCGAATTTTCGAATAAGTGGTTGAATTTCCAACATTTATTTTTTCCGGATTATTTCATAAATAATCCCACGTTTCATTCATATTTTCCAACATCTTCAGGGATTTTTTCTATATTAGAAATCTGGCAACATTGACATATATAAAATAAAAAGAACAATTTTGATGTATGTAAAAAAACAATAAAAATAAAACAGCGCAAAAACATTTTACTTGCAAATTGGTCATTTTATCACTCCTACATTAACTACATCTTCGTAACCTGGGTGAATCGGTGCCCGACAAGGCTTTATTTACATGAATCAATATGCTACTTTCCACTACTACTTACTGTAACTTCTACCAATAGAAAACTTGTGTAGCACATATTTCATGGGTCTGTTTTTTTGGTGTTAATTTAAATCTATTCAGTTTATTGTTGGCTCCTTTCTCAGTTTTCTTTTTATTTAACCGTGCTGGCAACACTGGTTGATCACGGTTTATTTAACCTCAAATTAAGGAGCAAGAAATCCATCTTAAGCCACTCATAAAGACAACAGCCATTACGGCAACAACAAAAATCCTGCAATGCAAAGAGTTTAATGACGAAAAAACTGAATAAAAAATAAAAGAAGTTAAGAAGAAGAAGAAGAAAATAAAAAACAAAATTATGAATGAATCTGCCCACGCAAAATTTTGGTTGTAACCGACTAACAAAATACAGTCAGTGTCAAAGCGGATGCTAAGAAAAATGCAGTCAAAGAGCAGGGTTGGCTGGCTGGGATGCAGACAACAGCAGAAACAATCAAAAAAAAAAGCTGCCAGTGTGTGAAGCAAAGAGAAGGTGCAGCAAGAAGTGAGGGTGTTGTTTTGGCTGCTGACTTGTGGCCGTATTTGTGTGCCTGGCTTTTTGTATGTATCTTTACTTTTTTTTCTTAAATCAAACAATTCAGCAGAAAAAAAATCAACTTTAAGGAGAATAAACTTTATATAAAATAATAATAAAACATTAAACTTTGCAAGAGTGGAAAAAAAGTCGTGTGCTGTGAACATTACAAAAACTAAAATAAAGACGGCCGCTCCCATTCATTAACTTTACTCACATGCAACAAGAAAACCTCAAGGCTTAAAGATTCATGAGCAAGCGCAACACAGCCAGCCACTACTAGCTCATACATATAAGGCAACAGATAGACCAACAGACACACTAACACGCTCATTGAAATCAAGCTCGCTGTGGCTGTTTTAAAGTTTTACAAACATCTGTGCGGTGCTACACAAAATTTATGCCAAAATTTTTTGTTTTCCAAAAACTTTAAAAGAATTTGATCACCAAAAACGGATAAGGGTTTTTTTTTCAACTTTGTTCTAATACAGTCATGCAAAAAGCTAAGCTGGCAACCCTGAAAAGTGGAAAACCTTATAAAATTTGCAAATCTAAATAATGGAAAAGGTAATTGTGTAAAGTTTTTGCAAAGCAAAATGTTCACTTCTTAATAACTTTTCGCTTGAAGTGTTTACAAGATCGCGGAAAATATCCAAAATGCGAAAAATTTCTAAATTGTACGACTAAGCAAAAGAAATTTTACAAAACTTGAAATTTTTTTCAAGTTTTTAAGCAAGTTATTAAATAAAGAAAACCGAAATGGTCACCTGGGTGGGTATGGGCAAAGCGATTGAACGATTTCGCGTATTTGCAGTTGCAAATTCGCTATAAAAAAAGTGTAAATGGTATAAAAAAGTTCGTAGCAAGACGCAGCGCTTTGTATTCATAACATGTTTCTCAAAAGCTTTAGGTAGCTGAGAGGATTTATCTGGTAAAAACTTGGCGAAAAAATCGCAGATGCCGAAAATGTTAAGAACAATTGATAAAAAACTGCGAAAATTAATTTTTTATAAGAGCTACTAGCTTATCTTAAGTCTACTCAGACTTTTTGTTAAATATTTTTAGCAGTTTTAGTGGAAGCAAATCAACTCGTCACTAGACTCGAAAAATATGACTTTTTTAAACATTACGAGGATTGCGTTTTATTGTTAGGAAACAAAAACAAATATTATTTATCGAAAATCACTACATTGTTTTATAAATTATCGCCCATGAGGATCTACACACTTTTGCAAGCTTTTGAACCAACTGACCAAGCGAATTCGCCACGCTGATTGAGGTTTCTCGAAAACAAGCACTCTAAATGCAACAAGCATTTCTTCAGGTGTCCAAAAAAGTTGAACTCTCAGTCATCAATGATTTTCAAAACAGCAATTAATTTTGGACGACCTTCATGAAATTCGTCTGAACTATGACCACAATTGAATTCACTATACCTTCGATTCGAGCACTGGTCCTTGATGAAGCCTTAGAGCCAAAAATTTAATTGAATACATCCATGCTCTCTTGCTAATTTAATTCACGTCGAAAATTGTAAAAAATATTTGCGCAGGAATGTTCATGATTTCATTCCAGTTTTGGGCCGAGATGAAGCTTTTAAGTTACTGTGAACCACACAAGTAGCGCTCGTAAGTCAAAACTTTCTGAGCACGTATAACCTTAAAAATGTTCAACTCTACGGTAGAGCTGTCAGTTGCTAGATGGCAATACAAACGTTGCCAAATCCCGAAACATAATAGACAAGCCTCGTATTATTTATTTTATAATTTTTGCAAAACAAATCAGAATTTTTTTGATTTACTCTTGAAATTCCTTTCGCTTTCATGGAAAATGTTAAAAACAGTCTTTCAAGTATTTTCGATTCTACCGAAGAGTTGAGCGCAGCATCAACAGAATGTTGGCGGGGTGTAGGGCATAAAATATATCAAAATATTTGTCGCCAGAGAGGAACATTTGCTGTAAAAAGTCCTGTTAATTTAGTTGTTAGTATTCATGACTAATCATGCAACATATAAAGTGTCCGCCATCTAACTTTTTTTTCCACTAGTGCTTATTTCGTGAAGGGTAACACTTAGCTCGTGTCTGATTTGACAAATAATTAGTTTTATCCTTCCGCCAACCGAATACGCTTGAACATCGCTTCGGTAAGCGGGCCTGCAATCGATTTAAAAAAGATCCCAATTTTGCCACAAAAAAAAATCATCTTTTCAGATGAAGCTCACTTTGAGCTTGGCGGATATATAAACAAGCAAAATTGTCGCATTTGGGGCATAGAAAACCCACACGCATACACTGAAAAGCCGACGCATCCAAAACGAGTCACTTGTTGGTGCGGATTTCGGTCCAGAGGCAAATTCTTCGAAAATGAGCAAGTAGTGGCCGTTACAGTCAATGGCGATCGTTATCGGGCTGCGTTGAACAAATTTTTGTTCACAAAAATTGAAGAGGAGGATATGGGCAACATTTGGTTTCAACAGGATGGCACTACATGCCGCACAGCCGAAACTATACTCGATGTTTTGCGCCCTGTTTGAAAAAGAAAGTTATTTGGCGGACCCTTTACTTTAAGATTTTTCTTGTTTCATTTTCGCATGCCGTCCGTCAAAAGATGTCATTCTTTTATAACACACTTAAGCCAGTCCTACTCCAGTGTATATGGTAAAAATATTATCTATCTGTTGTCTTTTAAAAGCTTTTAGTTGTATTTTTAATAGTTTTACTAGCAACATTTATTTCTTATGAAAGAGATCACTGAAAACATTAACTAAACATAACAGTTTCTTGTCCGAAAGACAAATAAAATTATTATGGAAATTAAATGAAAAAAAGTAGACTGCTGAAAATTTGCAAAAAAAAAAAATATTTCTAAGCCGTGCAAGATTTAAGTACTGGTAAATTATTTAAATTTTACAGGTACATGCATTTCATGTCGGAAGTCAAAATTATTTACCACTTTTTTCTTATAATTTGAAACTGTGCAAGCGTTTGAAATTTTTTAATTGATTTTATGGAGACTACAATTTTGAGCCCAAAACTGGTCGATGAGAAGAACACAAGGAATGTGCATTGTTTTTTTTTTTTATAGAAAAAAGGAAAACCTAAACTCCAAACGTGGGGTACCACGTTGGCCAAAGTGGCAAAATTCAATATCTGGTCATGTTGTTTTTAAGGCAACACAATTTAACATGATAGTGCAGGACCGAAATGTGGGCAGAATAACATTTTTGATCTCAAACGGGTACATAATTTCATGAAATTTATGTGATGCAAATTATTATTGGCCTCCACACGACTACAAGCTATGTGCTCCTTCCTATCGCTATAAACTATTGGGGGTGTCAGAGAGTCTAATCTTATTGGAATATTTTAATATGTTCTTGCTGCTAATTTTTCGACTTTTGTTGTTTAACAGTTCGAGCTTGAGGTCACTATTTTTTTTTTTTAATTCGTATTTAATTCAATATCTTCTTCAGGAAATTTTTTTCCTGAAGAAAATACCCATTGAGGTATCGAAATATTGAATTAAATAAGAATGACCTCAAGCTCGAACTATTAACTTAAAATCTTATGAGAATCAGATTTTAAATGGGAAAACAAAAATTAAATTCCGCTTTTAAATTAAATTCCGATAATATCGGTTTCTATGACACCAGCGTGTGACTAATTTTTCCAATAAACTTGGCCTTAAGGCAAATGCCTGAAAATTTACTTCGAATGATTTAAGAACTGCTGATTTATCGAACAATCCAGAAGCCCTAGATCTTTCGAGTTCAGAGAACAGTATTGTTTCTGGCAAGAAAGTTGTGCCTTGTGATGTGTGAGCGTGCGTGTGCCTTCGCTTTAAAACGCCACTGGCAAAAGTTTAAATTCATAGCGGGGCAGATGAATGGCCTTTCAAAAAAAAAAAAAAAAACAAGATGAGAGATTATTTAGGTTAGGTTGAATGGAGGGGTTCGTTTGCCCATGACTTACGACAGACACCTAAGCCAATACAGGCTTGTTGTGCGCTCCGTGGGTTTAACCGTGAGCCAGTTTGACTCGTAGGTATATAGGAACTCCGTGTCATTCACAAAGTTCCTTAGTTTCCTCCAGCATACGCCCCGTAATTGGGTTATGTCTGGCCGATTTAAGCTTGATAAAAACTTGTCACCATTTTGATTTTCAAAAATAAATCCACTTTTAAGCGAACTGTATGGCAAATCAAGCCGCATAGTGCTTTATCCCCATATAGTGAATCAAAAAAGACTTCAGCTTTGTATACTTTGTAACTAAGAAAAATATGAAGTTGGGAAAAAAAACTGATGCATTTCTGTTTTATTAGAATATGCTCAAAATTCGTAAATATTTCCAGAACAATACATTTCAGCGTAAGCATACGCCCACTGCCATCATTTTTCTCTGAGTGTAAGCTTTGTTTGGTATGGCTAAAAAGCTGCTAAGAAGCTCATGTTGCTAAGATGACACTAGTGTCACTCCGTCATTCAAGTTGTTGTTCAAACATCAACATTTAGGCAGAAAACATATCACAAGTTGGGTGGCTGCGTGGCATGAGTGTCGCTTCCGAAAAATGAGACTCTGTGTCAAAAGACGGCTACCGGATGCGGAGTGTAGCGGCTTCGAAACAGTTAGTCCCCCCAGCTAAGGGATATTAGGTATTTTCTTTATGAAATATAAATATAGAGCGAACTCAACTTAATAAGACCGGATCAATGTAACAAATTATTTGCAAACATGAGCCCCTGAGTTCAAAGACGAGTGCTGAGGAGAAAGTGTGGCGGCTTCGAAACAACTAGTTGTCCACCCTGCTAAATGTCTTTGATGTTTTCTTTGTCCAATTTAATTAATATCAAAAAACACAAAGATAATATAGAAAGATTTTGAGCCTGATAAACTTAACTAATACATAATTTGGTCTATTTTTTGTCTGCACTCCATTAAATTATGTTTGAGCAAATGTAAAGAAAAACAAAGCAAAATTCAGCAACATCGAATTCATGAAGATCAGTGACAAAGTTCCATGCAACGCCGTGATTGTTGCCTTGTGTTATTGCTGGCAGCGGTAAACGAAATGCTCAAGAAGCTGCAAAGCTAAAGGACTCTATTACAAACACATTAAAAGTATATTTTATTATGATGTTTGCAAAAACTGTTTCTTTGTTCGAAGAGACTCAAGCGAAATTCTGCAACCACAAGAGTCCCACAAACTTTACAGTTCATCTTGTCAGTTGGTTGAATGTCTCAGCCACCGGTGACCAAAATATGTACCGCTGTGTTTTTGCAGTGGGTACCAACATGTCTGTTGAAATTTTATTACAGTGACCAATATTTAAATGCAATTTATGTCATTTTTCATTTAAGCATTGTTATGGCCAGCACACACACACACACATGCATAAATAACTACACAGTAAGAAAATATAAATTATATTCAAAATCACTCCAATTTTATGACCAAAAAAAAATCCAACAATGAATTTAATTATTTATTCGCTATCAGAGCCAATTGAAATTTATTACTTTAGGTCTAAAAGTAATAAAAAGGTATTGCAAGACGTAAAAAAGCTTTCTGCATAAAAAGTTTGTTCGAGCATTTCTGATTCTCATTATGTTTCATGAGAATTTTGCAATAAGTCGTTGGGCTTCAAACATTCTCTTTCGATTTTTCAAGTCTGCTGATGAGTTGCTTAGCAGCAACAAAATGTCGGCGACATATAGACGGCTGAAAAAAGACAGAAAGCATTAAGGTCTATTTTTTAGACCTCAAGTAATAAAAAATATCTTTAACAATTCTGGGGTAGTAAAAATCGAACTCAAGCCAAATAAAACTATTAACAATTCTAAATCATATGGTGTAATTATAAAGCTAAAATATCAATATTTAAAATTATTTGCCGGGTTTTTCGAATTCAGGAATCAGCGAGAGGAAATAGTTTAATATTAAAATTAAAAAAAATATTGAAAATTAAGCTAAGCTCCTCTATTGCATCACTTAGAGAGCTTTCCATTAAGCGGCAAGCAAAATATTGTATAGTTTATATATATGGTATGGTTAAGTTAGGCTAAAATTAGGGCACATCTTGTACTCTTTCCAGGCTTGTTGTGCTTTCTGTGGACAAAAAACTTAATTCTAGTTTACATAATAACTTCGCTTAGCTCTAGAAATCCTCTTTAACAGGACTACAGCTAAGTTTATTGCTCCAACTACACTGAAAAAACAATTCAAACCATTCGTACTTAAATCAAGCCCAAGCGTTGTTAGAAGTGCAGTAAGCACGAATTTCCTTCAATTAAAAACGTTGAGTTTGTCTGAGGTAAAGAGAAGTGTTCAAACACTAAATACTTAAATGTACACCAAAAAAAAAATCAATCCATTTGTGCTTAAATGAAGCCCAAACGTTGTTAGAATTACAGTAAGTACGGATTTCTTTAAATTAAGTACGTTTAGTTTGTCTGAGGTAAAGAGTAGAGTGTTCAAAAAACACTAAATACTTAAGTGTACACCGAAAAAAATCAATCCATTTTTGCTTAAATCGATTCCAAACGATGCCAGAAGTACGTACATTGCATTTGTTTTGAGTAACAAGTAGTAGATTTTTCAAGCGCTAGGTACTTAATTTTAGTCATATTCAATCCTAATTTCGGACTGATTTTAGACTGATACAATCCTGGTTTTGGATTGAATATGGCTAAAATCCGTACTTAAAAACAAGCACTCCGTACTTGATTTAAGAGCTGGCATCCCTCCTTACTGCATTTGTGACAACGATTGGGTTTGATTTTTGTGCAGATTCTGTACTACGAAAGCATCAATTGTGTTTTGAGTGTGATGATTATGCAGCTGCTACGATATTTTTGAAGAGTATTTAATTCCAAGTTCGCTCTACTTAATTAATTCAATGATAGTTTATAAACTATTTTGCCTCTTTCTGAATTCGAACCTCAAACTTAACTGCTGTCAGACCAGCCACTCCACTAATCCAACAATTAAAAAAAAGTAATTAAATCCAATACTTTAACAAGGATACACAAATGCTGGTGGCCAATAAAATTTAAAAATGTTTATTAATTTTAAGCCATAACATAATCGATTCCCTTAAAGATACTTTTTCCTCTTGTTTTAAGTTAACTTGTGTTAATTCTTACTCAAAATTTTTAAGTACGTTTGGTACTAAAATCCATCAGAAAAAACTTCAATTTAGTACAAACTTTTCTTCTGTGTAATTACAGCAGACTTTTAAACAAATTTTCCTCATGCTGGACGAAATAGATTTAACATTAATAGATTTTTTGGAGTGTACCACTTTTAATATACAAACCAGCTTCTTTTTTCTTTTTTTTATTGCAACAATTTTTTATTAACTTCTATGTTTTGGACACATCATGGTGTTTTAAACATGTTTAGTGATGGGCTGTTGTTTTTGTTTTTTTGTAATATTATTTTTTTTTTCAGTTTTTGGCTAAAAGTGTGTAGAGTAACGTATAAAAGTGGATCATAAATGTCATTCAGAGTTTATGATTTTATATTGTTTTCCTTCTTCTACTGATGCTCTTTCTAAAACACTAAAATCGTAATAATCCATGAGATTTGCAAGAGGGAGTTGCAATTTGAGAATGCAAATTAGAGAAAAAAAAATCGGATCACCAAAGTTGGATTTTATGTTTAAAAAATATTATTAAACATATTTTTGGGCATTTAGGCATATGTAAATATCGTCAAATGCTTTCAGAAAAGTTCTAATTTACGCTCAAAGATGACTTTCTGACAACACATAACATGGAATGCAGCGTAAGGCAAAGTATGAAGGAGTAGATTTATATAATTAGAAAAAAAAAGAAAAGTAAAATCAGGAAGTAAATCAAAGTTGTATAACAATAAAATTCCTGGGCTTTTTTCAAAACAACGACTGGATTCAAAAAGCTTGGGTGGCCACACCCGTTAATCGGATGCAATTGTTTTGAGTTTTGAAGGTTTGTTTGAACATTGTATTTTTGAATTGAAAAAAAAATCTTCTAAAAATATGAAAATAAGTAAAATAGTTTGAAATAGTATTTCAAGACTTTTCGGGTCTACTGACAAGATGGCGGTAATCAACGTTATGCTAGAAACACAATTGGGACGAACGACGCATTTCGCCCAACACGACGAATACGTCGGATAAAATTCACTGTGTAAATTCGTTGTATGAAGCACAATAACGACGAAGAACAAAAACATCTGTTATAACTGATAAAATTGTTTATTGTTTGTTGAAAGATAAAAAAAAAAATTAAATGAATCAAAGAATTTCAAATTTTGTAAAAATAATTAAAATAATGATCATGATCCCAGATTATATAAACATTCATGAAGTCTAACATTTTCAATTATAATTTCACTTGTAACCATTTTCTCAGTTTCTTAATTTTATCGTATGATAGTTGGACAGCCGATGGGGTGACCATATTAAAAAAAAAAATTGGTTGCTAAAAACTTTAGCATTACCAAAAACAAGAAATTAAACACTACAAACATGTTTTATAATCTAATATGTTGGCGTTTTATTTTAAATGCAAAGAGCACTTAAAATAAAAACCATTAAAGTAAAAATTAACTGTTTTTACTAAAACACTTGAAAACTAAAACGAAAATGGCCACATGGTACTGATTTGTTCGTCGTTCGCCGGATTAAGAAATAGAAATAAAACTATTTCAAGTTCGCTGCGTACAACGAATTTCCACCGACGCTGTGAGTGTGTGCATTTTCATATACACCAATGTGTTTTATTTTTGACGGCGAATATTTGCGGCGAAAAATTCGTCGTTCATCCCAGTTGCGTTCCAAGCGTTAAGTTGCCGAATTAAGTGTAGATTGCAATTATGTATAGATTACAAGCACCCGTCCTTGAACTTAGGGGCCCATGTTTCTAAAGCGACACTTATGCTGAGACGAGAAGTGTGGCGGCTTCGAAACTGCTAAAAGGCTTTGATGTTTTCTTTGTCTTAATTAATATCAATCACAAAAATAATATAGAAAGAACTTAAGCCCGCTAAACTTAATACAAAATAATTATTTAAAACCTCCTCTAAACTTTTTGGCTTTTTGAAATCTTGCTCTAGCTTGAGTAGCAAATAGTAATGCTTAATTTTTTTTGTTCTTAATTATTAACATTTCTACCTCTTTTCTTTTAAACATTGTTTTACTTTTGTTTTTGTTTAGCTAAATTTTATTTTTGCCTCTGACGGTTGCCTTGTTTTTTTTTAGCAAATATTTGTTTGATGAGCACAAACTGCACCTAACTCCTAATAAAACGCCTGCTTTACACTGCATTTAGACGGGAAAGTGATTTCATTAAATTTTTGTATACGTTTTATGAATAAAAATTTCTATGAAATCTGTGACTTTCATGAAAATTTCTTGCTCAATTTCAAAGGAAGGTGAAAGTTCGTTTTAAAAATGACGTCAAATCAGACGCTTTGACGTTGCAAGTATTATTATTTTACAAAAATTAAAAAAATTAGAAATAGAAAAAAAAAATAACAGAAATAAAATGGACTGCTACACACTACTACAAACATTAATTTATAGGGTAACATTCGAAAATAATTTTTATTGCTAAACTTTTACACCGGTATTCATAAAAAATAAAACATTGTTGAAACACATTTTAGAACAAATTTTTCATATAAAATTTGTTCTAAAATGTATTTCAGCAACGTTTTATTTTTTTATGAATACCGGTGTAATTAATTAATTTAATAATTATCACTATAATTATAATTCATTTGTGTTCTTTATTCATATTTGCTATAAAAATGTTTTAAATACTTTCTAATATATAAAATAATTTAAAATTCATAATTATTATGCCACGGCAATCCTGAAAATGTGTATGGCAACCGTGTTTACTACCTTGTCACTTTACTTTCAGTAAATGTCAAAAAATTACTTTCAGGAAAATTTTGCTCAAATCTGAGTGTGTGTGAGTGTATTGCCACTTTCTGGCATTTACTTTCCCGTCTAAATGCTACGTTAGGCACAATCTAATTTTATCGTGCAAAATGAACTACTTTAGACATTAACTTGGCTTTGACACCCCTGCGAGTCTGAAACTTCAATTGTTACAACAATACTACTGTAGTCTACTCGAATGGCAAGTTTTTGCAATAATTTCTATTAATTTGTTTTTTTTTTTTTTCTTCTTTTGACTTATAATTTGCCTTTATTTCACTTACACAAACTACAGCAATTAAAATTGAGTTCGGATTCTCGTATCCGCATATAAATTTGGGTTAAGTGGCACTAAATGAAGTGTGCCTGCCATTCACAGTGGGAGTTTTCAAATGGTTTTTCTGTTGTTTTTTCCTTGTTGTTCACTAAGTAGTGTGTATTTTCTTAAAACAACTGTTTACAGTGTCTGTATTTATGAAAAAAAGCAACAAAAAAAAAGTATTGGTTTGTTTATGGCAGACTGGTATGCCAATAATTTATTTATATACGCTTGCAGTATTGTGGCAGCGGTTGTGTTTTTATTAAGGTCATAACGTTCAAGTTGATTCCATTAAAATTATGTCTTGTAGCAAAATTTATTGACAGGCTATTTAACGAAAACACAGCTTTGTTTTTTGGCTAAAGAATAGGAAACATTCTTTTCTTTTTTTTTTGGGAACTGTCACTTCAATTTTACATAATTCTGGTTTAAAATTCTTAGCAGAAAAAAGGAACTATTAATTGTTTGAAGTAAAATGTTTTAAGGAGCAATATTGTATGCTTGAACAACAACAGTGAGTAGTTAATTCAGTGTTATTCTGAATTAGGAGGCTCAATTAGTTTGCTGAGCCTCTTTTTGAATCGAACAGCCAGTGTCACCAGTGGACCAGAGCAACAACGCAAGCATTTGGTTGTTTCGATGAAAGAAAACAAAATTAATGTGGCATTAATCTTTGAATACATTTCAAACAAGAATGCCAATGAGCTTATTAAAAACTTCCCATTGTAGTATTAATCCAAGTTTTACTAATGATTTTGTACGTACAAATTAAAAATTTTTTTAAATACATTTTTTAATTGATGGAACTAAAAATTTAATTGAGGTAATTAAAATTTTAATCAAATCAATTAAAAAATTAGGAAAATTATTAACATGATGTAAAATCAAATAAACTTGTTAATTGATATAACAAATTCTGGATATTAAAAAAAATTTTTTTTTTTGTGCAATCATGCCAAATGGTAAATTTTTGGTAACTTTGGGCGGTAGGCGTAACCATGACCCACTTTTTTACATTTGAATAACATTTTCTTTATAAAAGTAGTTTATTGTTTCGGGTCCTAAAGTAGACCTTTCAAATGTTTTCTGCCTCTTTAATCGGCAATTAAAATTTAACCCACCGCTATTTTCGTTCTATAGATTTTTAAGCACGAGGTTGGTCATGTCATCACTGGCAGTAGTTTCTGTTTCATCAAAAAAAAAAAAAAAAATTAACCCATTAAAAATTCCAATACGTGGCAGACGTGCCTCAGCTCACGTTTTAATATTTTATTATTATGATTTTTGAAATTTTCGAAACAAATTTCTTCATAACCATTTACATACACATGTATTGGAAATGTGTACTCTTTAAAGACAACAATTCCAGTTGACCAGTTTAGAGTTTTAGGCACTTAAAATCTTGCTCCACACATTAGAGGATTAATAAAAATCATCAATTTTTATTTTTCCCAAATGCCGAATTTCTAAAAAATAATTTTTAAAATTGTTTTGCAAACAACATGCTTGCAGTAAATCATGTCAATTGAATGGATCAACATTTCAGTTCACAAAAGAAAAACAATAATGAGAAATAAAAAAACAAAAAAAAAAACAACACAAACAGTTGACGAAATAGAGAAGCAAAAAAAAAGAAAAAAAAAAAGATGCCAGCGATCCACCTCATTATTTTTAAGCGATTCGAATCGATCTATTATTATCATGAGCATTTCCATATTTACGCTGATTGATCATTAAATGCTGCTGCCGCCAGAGAAAAATCAGCAACAACAACAACAACTGCAGCAAAAAGAAAGAAAAGAATTTTACAACAACTGTTTAAATGTTTGATGACTGACGACGACAGGCTGCTCGCTGTTGGCTGCTGGCCGCACAAAAATCTAAAGAACTTGGCATACATTTCTCCATAAAAGAAAACGGAATACAAATTTTCTTCTTTTTTTTTCTTTGGGGAAAACATCAACACCATCAGCCAAATTACTGTCTGTCCGTCCGTCCGTCCGTCCGTCCTTCAAGCAATGTTCTCATTATTAAATGACATTTGGTTGTAGCGTTTTTCAAAGCAGTTTCAGCATTTAATTAATTTATGTCCCCCCCAAAGAAATTATTTTCATTTAAAATATTTTCGTAAGTTGTTTTTTTTTTTTTTTTGCCTTTTTCCATTTCGATTTGTTGCAACAAGAAATAAAGAAAAATAAAAAATAAAAGAAAAATACTTGCTTATGAAAACGCTGTCAAATAAATTGAAAGCAACGAAGGGAGTGAATGAATATGACTGTGGCACCTTTGAGATTTGATGGGTGACAATATATCTATCGGTTCCCCCATTCGAATATTTACTACCGCTGGTTGCTGCTGCTGCTGCTGCTGCCATCGATCGTTATTGTGCCGTGAAGTACTCATTCGTACGTGTCGTGTAGCCCCCCAGATATTTGTTTGTCTAGAAATTTATAGTTTGATATTTTAACATTTTTATTACAAAAATCGATGTTAAAATGACAGAGCTGGCCTAACAGATGCTGACAGCGGGCAGCAGCAGCTGAGATGAAAGTGACAATTCTAAGGCGTTCAAAGCCCGTAGAGTGCTGATTACTCGGTACTTAATTGAGGTTAATTGTAACCGGAAGCGTACAGTGCCTAAGAAGCAGCCAGAGCGCATCAAAGCGTGTCCAGCTTTATTTCACACGCATTGTATTTCAGCAAAAGCCTGTTCCTCTTCGAACACATTTTTTTTCTGTGCGCGCTTTTTGATTCAGTATTATGGTTTAAGAACCTTTAGAATTTTGAATGTTAATACAAAGTGTTTGGCCGAATTTGGCAAGATAGTAAATGAGTTCAGGCCTTATATGGTGCAAAATTTTTTTAAACATTTTTTTTTTTTGATAAATAGTATTTAATATTGTTTATAACACGCTTGATTGAACGGATTTAAATATATTCCCTACTCTGATTAAGCAAACGATTTATTTTTCATGACACCCATGATTTTTGTTTAAAAATATTGGAAATCCTCATAAAATATGCTAAGCAATTTTTTTAAAGAAATTTACAAAGTTTTGCCCAAAGTACGGAAATTTAACTCTTCAAACCACCTGAACTTTTTTCTTTTAGAAATTTGCCATACATTAACAACCTCGCTGTCTATTGTGATGGCCCCGTCTAAAACTAAATATTTCCCTTTGCTGCCTGCAGCATATTTAGCGCATGAAAAATATTTAAATTTGATTGAATTTTCTTAAGCATGCAAGAATACACTTTTCGGTGATTTTGATTAAGCACAATTTTCTTAAACGAATTTTTTTAAATTGAACAATTTATAAACGATTTGAATTTAGACATTAAAAAGCAAAACTAAAAATAGAAAAGAAGGTGTAATCATAAAAATCGAGAAACACACTTAAAAATGAGCAATTATTTGTTGTTGCAAGATTAATGATCATCGAATTAGAAACCTATAGCCGAAAGAAAAATGTTTTAAGCAGATCACAGATCAGTTGTATGTATTTTTTTTTTTTTGTGTAATAAGCGCTTTTGGTTCTTAAAAATTTAAGCTGGTGTTTAATTTTTATTTTAAGCGTTTTAAAGTATTTTTTTTATTAATTTTTTTTTTTTGGTTCGCTCTAAAGATTAAATGGTAATGATGCTGTTGCTGTTGTTCATCAAATAGCAATAATTTTTATAACGATACTTGATTTTCTTGTTATTTAGAAAACCATAAAGCAGCAACTTCCGGTGCGTGGGCCGTCATTCATGATACGCCAGTTGAGAGCCCAAGTGTTACATAATCACCTTAGAAGTTCTGTCATTGATATGATTAAATATGCCAGATATTTTGGTAATTTTTCTAACTCGTATTTATTAAAAGCAATAAGCAAATAATTAAAATAAATTAAACAATAATTCTTTCTGTTCTGAATTCGAGCAGCAGAGCAATCAACTTCCTTAATCTTTAGCTAAATCGTTGCTAACCACCAAGAAGTGTGCTTCTACACTGAAGAAATATTTTGCGTTATTTGCCACAAAAAACGTGATCCCTACTTTCTTATTAACCTTTAATTTGGACAAGTTAATGTACATAAACCATGAAAGATGCAAGTCTATTGTTATGAGTCTGCCAACAAACAACAACGAAATGAAAAAAACAAAAACAAAATTTTAAAAATTAATTTCGTAAAAGTATATTTTGAGGTGTATATAACAAATTTAGAGTGAACGATTATTTGAAAAGCTTTGCAGGAACAAATGAAAATTTGTTCTGAATTTTCTACTTGGCCATTAAGGGATATTTCTAAATATATTCGTCTAGGAATATATATTTAGAGCCAACATACTCCCATGCATCCCTTTTGATAGTTAAGGCACTCTAAAAGCGTTAACAATTTACTCATTGCAATCCAGACTAGTTTGAGAATATTACGACGTTTTTTAAGGGTCTATCTTTGTGGAATAGATTAGTTCTCATATGGATACCAGGTCAGGAATGACATAAAGGCAACGATAGGGTGAAATGCTTAGCAAAAACGGGCACAGGAAGGCATTTTATTTTATTTATGATTCTCAGCCATTCTGTGGGGTTAACAAGGTCAGGAAGGACATAAGGGCAACGATAGGGCGAAATGCTTAGCGAAAGCGGAAGCAGTAAGGTATTTTATTCTGATTCTGAACCATTCTGTGGGGTTAAAAAACAATTTTAACGACAGCAAATTATGACAATGAGCGAAGAAAAGCCTGGTTGACTACTGGAGAGACATGCGGCAGACAAAAAGGCTGCTGACAGTATTGTAAGCTTCAGCAAAATAGATATTAGACTACATACAGGGCTAATGACAAGACACTGTAAGCTAAACTACCATCTCAAAGAACTGAAATTGGTGAGCAGTCAGTTCTGCATACTCTGTAATGAGCAGAAGGAAAAGTCCCACTGTATATAAACGCAGAACTACACACCTGGCAGCTGGGTTGTTGCATCCCAGTGGTTTCGGTAGCATCAAACGTACGAGACGTAGATTTGCTAATAGTCTAGGTCTCGTAGGTTTGATGTTACCTAGGGCCTGTGCGACATTCGCACAGCATGTATTCCAATGTTTTCTGCTCCATATTACAGAGCATGCAGAAATCAATAGATTTGCTAGTAAGCCAGATCTCGATCTATAGGGAACAAGAGCTGCATAAAACATGTTTTTGGTCGAGGTGCACAATTGGCCCCAAATGGTAATAATAAGGAATGAGGATGTATAACCTCAAAATATGCTCTTGTAAAATTTAACACTACTACGTTGTGCCTCCGTTTTTCCTTTTCATCGGTGATTGCTGTTGCATTCATGTGAATAGTTACGCATTTTAATTTGTTTTATTTCTCATACTTGGCCAAAACAAGGTCAACAACAGAATAGTGGTCACGTTGTTCTTGGGTTACTATTTGCAAATGTGATCGAAGCTTCAAACACTATCAAACAATATTCAGCGCATACACTAAAACAACTATTTTTACAACAACAAACAATAAATAAAACTTCCCCCCTCGACTGCTTACATTCATGCCCAAAACTCGTAACCCCGTGACACACCAGTTCAAAAAATGTATCTTTAATAACTTTCATTTAGCCCAACAGAGAAAAAAAATAGATTTGGAAATTATTTTCTATCACACTTTGTTTGCTGAATGCAGTTTTTATTTGTACTCGATTTTCACAATCAAAAATAAAACACGTTTTAAACTTTAAACAATCAATGACAATAAAATATTGTAAAACAAAAACGCCTACAAGTACAACTATTGAAATGTTTATTATTGCTGCTCAGTTTATTGTTATTTAACATGATAATTTATTATTAAATTGTTATAAATATGACTTTATTTCCATTTATTTATTTAACATTTACACGCAAAACTATTGAATGAACGGAATGAATGAATGAATGAATGAATGAATGAACGAATGAATAAAACAAAGCTTATAATGAATGAAATAAACAGGAAATTGTGTGAAGGAAAAATCATTAATTAACTTCAATTTACATGTGGTTTCGATTAACAGCTTATTCTTATAAAAAAAAATGTATTCTTTGACAATCAGTAATGCCGCAGCACAGTGTAGTGTGTTTGAATACCGTGAGACCTAAAACAGAAAGTCTGTTATCACAGGCAACTAATTGACGAAATAATGTAATAAAAAAATAATTTTTTTTTAAAGTTTAGAGCAAGTGTGTTCGAATGTCGGATATTTCCCTTCATAAGTGTAGAAAAAAAACTATAAAACAATGCCATATAGAAAGCAAATTAGGTACGTTCGCACTGGCATATATTAGCTCACAAATAACGAGACCACTAATATCTTGTCGATCTAATTTTTCGGCCACATACTTGGTTCCAAGCAACCAAAAATGCGTTTGCATGCATGTAAATATATAGAGAAAGATTTCAACAAACAGAAAAAAAGGAGAAAAAGTAAAATTACAAAATTTTTGCAAAACCCTATTTTATGATTATATTTCATAAGGGTTCACATACATGAATCTACAGCGAACAATTATTCGATATTACAAAAACGTCGCCAGAACAAATAACAGTTTACTGTAATTCCCAAAAACTCATTGCAAGCTCATTCTCGTTGGTTGATTGCTTTAATTTCCGTTTACTTGTGAAAAACTAGTGAATTTTTAAATCAGTGAAGAAAATTCAGCGTTTTAATTTCAGTCAGCAAACAGGGCAAAACATCAGCTGTTTGACATTTTTGAAAACAGTTTCTGAAAACAGTCTATAATAATGGTTCAGTGATTTACTACAGTGAAACCTAAACTGCAATTAGATCACAGAAACGTTTTATTAAGCTAAAGCTTTAGCTTTAACTGATTTTTGGACAAGCACTCCCGTACCTGCTCGTCAAGCAAACATAACCTTAAAATAGGTGCTGGTGATATTGAATGTTATTACGTAATTTTCTGGCAGTTTTTGGTGCAAATATATGAATGTGCGTGGCAGTTGGCTGAAACTGTTTCCCAGCCGCCCCGCTTCTCGTCAGCACCCGTCCTCGAACTCAGGGGCTCATGTTTTTAAAGCCACTCAGCCCAAGTTGTTGTAAATTTTCTGCCTCAGTTCTTAATTATAACAAACAAATACAACAAAAAGTTCGCATAAAAAAATTAATTGGTTAAAGTACAAAGACTTAAGTACAAACTTGAATTAGATTGCTGTTGGTTATTGCTTTATTCTGCTTCAGTCCGTTTTTACTTCCTCGGAACTAGGAACCAATTTTTTTCTGATGAAGCTGTAGTGATCTCAAAATTTTTTAAAGAGAAAATTAAAGTTGAGACTGGAGAATATACTGACTGTTTCACGTCTACCACAACGATTATCAGCAACAAAAATTTAAAAAAAATCTGCCACTTTTGCGTGTTAAACTAAGAAAAAGTATGCTAGCTTTACTAAGAGCATGACTATCTAATTTGGGAGAGAGAGAGAGAGAGAGAGAGAGAGAGAGAGAGAGTAAAAAAATTGCCATCAAAATAAAACCGTTTTATTTTCACAACCGCTTTTCACAGCAGCCTTTCAAAGCAATTTGCTTAGAAAATAACGCTCAGCCCCAGTTCTGTTTTCATTATTAAAGTAATAAAATTTTGCACCTTTTTTTGTTTGTATCTGTATTTGACTGTAAAATAAAAATATTATTTCCCATGCATTGAATTTTCAAAAGTATTAAAATAAATATCTGAATGTTCTGATACGCTGACTAGTAAAATATAAGAAGAAAAAGAATGTATAACGTAGGAAGTCGCAGACCTTGAAGTTCACTTTAAACACAGTTTTTCTCTTTTTCTTCCAACAAAATGTTAACAATATTGTAATTATAATTACTACGTGTCTTAGCAGTCTCTCTAAACGCGTAATATCTTTTTGTAGAATGCAAAAGAAAAAAAAGCAACATTTAAATATTGACAAGAATGTGTGACTGACTCCATAAGAAGGCAAAATGCATTACAAAATGTTCTACTTAAATGAAAGAAAATTTGTGCAGCAACTCAAAAGTAATAAAATAAAAAGTATTTTTTATAATTGCTAAACATTTTGGACAACAACACTTTGGTACAATAATATAGAGAATTTATTAAAAAAAAAAAGACCAAAAAAAAAGACACTATTGGTTGCTGTTGTAGTGGTCGGTCGCATAAAGAAAGAATTGTTTAACCTAAATTCACTAATTAAGTGTCAACGCGATAAAACAAATGTTTTACATTTGTCGCTTAAAATGCAAATTTTCTTAAAGTTATAGAATTTTAATTTCAATAGACTGAATTGGTTTGCACCACAAACACAAACACACACGCGCACACACACACGTACAGTGCATACCAAAATCATTTCAGTTCAATTTAATTTTCGCCTCCTAAAGTTGAGTAGATTCAGTATCTCTTTTCTATTTGGATTTTTTTTTTTTTTTTTTTGTCTTTCTTTTTCCAACAATCTGCCACTGGCAATTTTCAAAAGAGTGTCTGTCTGTCTGTATCTGTGTGACACAATTTTATTTTGAAAAAAAACGGTTTTTTTTTCTTTTTGGAAAATTAATTGAGTTTGTTTTGTTTGCTTTTCTGTTGTGTGTGCATTCTGTGCTGTTCCTTTTTCCATTAAATGCTAATTTTATTTGGCAAAATCATAATTTTTTATCTTTTCAATAATATTTGTTTTTGACAAAACTATAAAGTCAATTAAAAATTGCACTACCAAATTAATTCATTAAAAACTATTCAATGAAAATGTGTGTACATGTGTTCGATTGGCGTGGATAATAAAATAGACATTTTACAACTTTGCACAGTGGGCTGGAATGAATTTGTAAACGAATATACAAAGAAAAAATTTTTAACAAAAACAAAATGCAATCTACCAAATCAAAAAAGTTACAAATCAAAATATGGCCCACATGCTGACAAAAGCAGTACAAAAAGGGCATACAATAGAAATACAATAGAAATTTAAAAAAATATTATTTTCATAACAGACATTTCGTTGATGCTAATCAACTCATTACTGGACTCGAAAAAATTCAATTTAATCCAAAATACCCATGAACAGAATGAGAATCAGAAATGTGCAAACAAATCTTTAATACAGAAAATATGTTTACGTCTTGCCACACTTTTACTTTTCTTAACAACTTCTATACAGCGTTCAAGCGAATTTTAGACTAAGTAATTCAGTTTCAAATATTCTTTCAAGATTTTTCGAGTCTACTAATGAGTTGATTAGTATCAACGGAATATCGCTGGCACATGGACTTTTTTTTAGACCTAACATGACACATTTCAATTGGCTCTTAAAGCAAATAAATAAATTCAATTTTGTATATTATTTTTCATTCGATAGTTTAGACTGTACTGATAGATTTAATCATGACAGATCAAAGTTGTTTTGATAGCGCAACCTTTTGCTTTCAGATTCATACAAAATCAGAATGATTTTACATGAAAGTCATATGAGTGCCTCGATTGAGCTGCAAAGCCATCAATAGTTGAGCCATTCGATATTTTTCTGTTAAACTCTTGATACCATCCATAGTTTTTGACCATCGTTTTCTATCGCCACCGAGAAGACGATACCTATACTTCAATTAAAATATATCCATAGAATTTATTTATTTTTGCAGCTCTATGCCTCGATGGATAAATTGGTAGAGTACCCACTAAGAGTCGTCCCCAAGGTCACAGGTTCGATTCCTGCCGGAAACTCTGAGTGCTCTGCAGACAAACAAAAAGCTTGGTGGGTTTTTGTGTTCGTCTTAAAAAGCAACTAAATTACAAACGAAGAATATAAACGAAGAACATAAAACATACGTTTTTCAATTGATTCTTTTTCTAATGCCCAAAAAATGAGCTCTTGTTAATTTTCAAATTTGGTTTAATTTATGTTTTTAATAGTTAACCTTTAAATAAGTGAATACATAAAACAAACATATAAACACCCAGCAAACAATTTGTGATTGTTATTCGAAAGAAAAAAAAACAACAACATATTCCAGCCCACTGTGCAAAATTTTTTTAATATCAAACATATTGTAACTGCATTTACTTATTGAGGCAATTCATTCATTCATTCATAAAATCATAAATATTTTGTGAATTGTGTGTGCGTGTGTGTCAATGAATGGGTGCAGGCTGGCGGCTAAATGGCAGTTAAGAGACATGCAATTCGTTTAATATCAATACAATTGCCAACTGTGTCACATTTATGGAAATTGTATGTTTTTTTTCTCGCTTTTTTAAAGTTCACATGAATGTTTGTATTTCTCTTTTTGAATCTGTCATTTACTTGACAAATTTACGATTGTAATAAAATGCCAACTAAATATTTGCACAAAAATGTTTACACAGTTCTTGTAAACAGAATCCTGTGAAATGAGCAAAAAAAAAAAAATACTAAAAATAAATCAAAACAAATTTTAATACTGAAAATGTCGTCGTCTTGGAAAATGTTTAAGAATTTTTATTGGAATAGTACGTACGAAAAGAAGAATGCTGCTAGTATTTAAATATATTAAAATGAAGTTTTTGATTTAAACTATTATTTCCATCCATTTCTATTATTCATGATTGACCTGTGAACTGAGCGAATGGTAAGAGAAGAGCGTAACTATGACAGGATCATGACTTAGGCCAACATTAATATTCGATTCATTTCGTCCAAGTGATCTCCTAAAGAACGTTTCCCTTTATATTAAATTTTATTTAATTTTAATAAAAGACAGTGTGATGCTGCGAATGAGAAGTGTTATAAAAAGGAAAAAATCCTTTACAACACTGTTATTTGCGTATTTTCTAAGCAATCTTAGTTTTTTTTTTGCTATTTTATATTAGAGGAGCTTTAGTTTAAAATTTTGCTACGACTGTTATTAAAAAGAGGACACAAATGAAACAAAAATTGTGACATGAGCTGGGGTACAACTACAGGTTTTAAGGCCACCACGTTTCTCATGAGGAATTTTAAAATAGTTGCCTGCTTACTGACACATTAAACTATGCAACAGTCAATGAATTGACAATCAGAAAAATTTTTTTGCTGCACTATGGTCCTTTAGTCTCAGAAATCAGGCACTATTTCATCTATATACATATATATACATATATATATATATACATATATATAAAATTGTAATATGACTGACTGACTGACTAGATCATCATCGCCCAGCCCTAACAGCTAAAGCTAGAGTATTCAAATTTCGTATATGGGCCTTCCTTCTCATGTATGGATCCACTATGATGGAATTTTTGGCAATTTGCACCGGAAAGGGGTAAAAACGGCTAAAAGAGGGTAAAATCGGTAATTCAATATCTCCGTACTTTGAACAAGTAGCACAAAAACTCAAAAATTAACCAAAAGTTTAATAAAAATAAACGAACAGGTGTCTCATACTTTTTTGATATTATGAGTACTAAGGGGATAAAATGGCTAAAAACTAAATTTTGGTACTTTTTTGAATTTCATATATCTATGTAAAGAATAGAAACAGGAAAAAGCTATCAACTGAATACCCATTGAAAAAATTCTAAATATCTATGTATATTATGAAAAGATGTCTGCAGCAGCCTCTTAAAAATCTCGCATATTAGAAAAAAAATAAAAAAGTCTTTAACAAAAAAAAAAAAAAAAAACGGAAAACCTGTTCGATTATTTTTAGTAGGCTTTCAGTCACTTTTTGAATTTTTTTGTTACTTGTATTGGGTCCGAAGATATAGATTTAGAGACATAACTTTTTTACCCCTTTTTATTCATTAAATGTCTCATAGTTGACTGAATTTACCCCTTAATTCAGTCAACTACGAGGGGTAAATTCAGTCAACTACAAGGGGTAAATTCAGTCAACTACGAGGCTGGCTCGCTTACTTGGGGTTCCGTACATATGTGTTAATTTACGTTGTATGGGGATACCTAATAGTTTTCGACTTGTTGTTGTCAATCAAAAATGTTGTAAGGCATCTGGGAATACATGCACTGTGCGAATTTCGGATTTCTATCTTTTAAGGTTCGAGAGGTATAGCCAACTGTTACTTTACATTGTAAAGGGACACCTGGTAGTTTTCGAGTTGTTGTTGTTTTTAGCATTTGTTATTCTAGGGCATATGTGTGTACATATATTATGCACATTTCATCTCTCCGTCTCTTACAGTTTGGGAGTTATGGCTAATTTTTACTTTACGTTGTATGGGGACACTTGGTAGTTTTCGATTTGTTGTTGCTTTTAACATTTGTTGTTGTAGAGCATCTATAAGTAAATACACCGTGCGAGTTTCAGCTCTCTATCTTTTACGGTTCCAGAGTTATAGCTAATTGTTACTTTTCGTTGTATGGGGACACCTGGTAGTTTTCGATTTGTTGTTGCTTTTAGTATTTGTTGTTGTAGCGGCAAGGTACAACAATATCCTGTGAAAATTTATACTAATTTCTACATTCTTTTTGCAGGAAAAAATATTGGTAATTTTTAAATTTACCGATTTATTAGAAATCTATTCGTTGAGAGTTTTCTTTTGAATATTTCGTTCTGTTAGCAAAACTTGTATTTTCCAGCGCAATCAAGTGTTTTACCACTGGCGACTTAGTCACTTTTTATCACCCTCGTCATTGCGATTAAACCAGTAGTTTTACTCCCCACAATCCAAATGTTTTGATCTCAGTCTTGCTATTAATATGCGAGCCACGTTTTTGGTCGAGTTTTTGTTTTTATGAATGAAAATTGAATATTGAAAAAAATATTAAAAGCCTAAAACACCATAACAATCGACAACCGCCAACTGAACGGGCGACAAAGTTTGATTTAAATGAAACGAGTATTTAAGTGATAGAAACCAAAAACATTAAAATAAAAAACAAACAAAATGCAATAAAACAAAAGTCTTAACAAATTTAATCTACTAAAAAAGCCATAAATTTTGATTTTTTTTTTTTTAATACTTTTGACAATTGTTTAATGCAACAACAACAACAACAACAGCACTGCATACAATAAGCCATCAAAGGCAGTTAAACATATCTCGCCTTGTGCAGATGTGCATATATTAAATATACTGGGCATATTTTTGCTTATAGTCATTGCATTTTAAGCGAGTGTGTCTGTGTGTGCGTGTGCGTGTGTGTGTGTTTGTGTATTTAAATACAGTAACTAACAAAAGAAGTTTGTGGCTGCCTACCAACCTACGCATTTCAGTTAAATTTAAACTGTTGTTGTTTGTTAGATTTTGAAACATTTAAAGTTGTTGTTTTGCTGCGCGTGCGCTGTATTCACACACACACACTTGATGACGAACATCAGACAACTTTAAAAGAGTGCCAGTGCCAGTTTTGATTTTCTTTCTTTCTTTGTATACCACGCAAAAAGCAAAATCTTGAATCATTTTAAGGAACGACTCGTATTCGATTACACTATTCGCAGATGCATAAATGCATACAATTATCATAATGTGAATTTGAATTAATTAGGGAAGTAACGCAGGTGTTACGTTAAATGTGCAAATTACCAGTAATTTGTTTTAAAAAATGAATAAAGAAAAGAATATAAACATGTTTCGGTATCAATATCTATTGAGTTGAATTTGTTTTTAACGCCCCACTGACTGAATTTGATTTAATTGAGGAGAATAGTTCGCTATTATGTATAATTACTTAAAGTTTGCTGCTTGACTTTAAATGTGTCACAGCATGTTCCCCAGCTAAGAATTGCAAAACTTTTATTTTCTAAACTTCTTTAATAATTTAATACAGAAAATCTTGCTCAATTTGAAGAAATTACAACTGAACGTAGTAGACAAATAAATAATTAATTAGCACCCAAAATTATATTTTTTCAATTTCAGTTCATACGTTTTCTCACAGATATGCAAACTAAGGGATTTTCTCCTCTCTGGTATATTGGTTATACGGGGTTCTCATACAAAATCTGTAAAAATCTGGCAGCACATTTTTTCATTTTATGGCAATTGGTCGGTCGTCTCTGTCTTTTTATTGGGTATTAAAAATGTTTGTATGACTTTTAAAAATTCTTAATTAAAATACATTTTAAGTTGTTGGCATTACTTTTTTGTATAAGCACCTTTGTGCTTAAATTTCAATTGAAATGCCACAAATGTTAAGCCAAATATTTTATTAAAACTCATTAAAAAGTATTCTCTATATAAAAAAAACCAATTTCTTCAAACTTTAAACAAATTTGGGTAAATAAAAGATAAAAATTTTCGAATTTTATTAAGTTAAGCATCTTACAAAATGGTAAAGTAAAATATAATAAAATTTTCAACACACATTTGCATATTCTTTTGTAACCTTAATTTGATCTGTATTTTTATGATTTAAGTAGATGATGTTCGTACAATACAAAACTTAATATGTTTTAATCACAGGTGCTTTAATTTGAACAATGCATCTTATCAGTGAGGGAAAAGTTTCTTTAATATTTATTAACTCTTGCATAAGAGCTCTGCTGCAACAGATGAGAGTCGGGTCAATTGTTTTAGACACCTTTGATTTGATAAATGCTGCTTAGATCCAGGTGTTTGTGCTTGTGATTTTGTGGCAGGCAAATCACATTGTGATTTGTATTATAAAATATTTGTAAATTCAAGATTGTGATGTTTTCTGATCGCTCTTATCATTGACAAAAACACATCTGTGTTGATGGTGATAAGGTTGAGTTTTGTCATTAATAGAAATCTAGTGCCCCCCTCCAAGCCCTGCATTTACACAGAGAAAATGTGTGAACAATAAAAGTAAGCAGAGTGTTAGGTAACATCATGATATAAAGGCAATGTAGCCCATTCAGCAGCCCGGATTCTTATTTAGGTTTTGCTAAAGCATAACTAAAAATTTTTAGGGAAATAATGAATACTAAAAATGTTTTATGTCCTTGATAATAGAAGTATCCGCAATACTGCTCAGTTCAACAATAAAAAATCCAAGTGCATGTTTCAGCTATAAAATCAGTCCGCTGGGGTCCCAAAAGCTGCTTTTGTGCTACCCAAAAAGGCAGTAGGGAATTAGCCTTACAACACACGACCTGCTGGTTTTGCCCTGAACCAGACAGATTAGCTAATGAAAGCGCATTTTGGAAAAAAAATTTCTGAATTGAAAGGAGTCCATTCCCAAAGAGCATTTCCATTATCATCAAAATGTATTCAAAGTATAATGACTCTTCTGCCAACGTGGAAAGAATATTCAGTCAAGTTAATTTAAATCAAACAAAAACACGAAACTCTTTACAAAATTAAAAAATTGAAGGCATTCTTTATTCGAAAGATTATTTAAAATTGTATAATTCAGACTGTTTGGTAGATCAATCAGATTTATTAAAATTATTTATTTCCGAAATATATTTTTAAATTAAAAAAAATTTAGTAGTTTCTTAAAATTTGGCGTTTTTAATCAAACTTACATACATATGTACCTGTACATATATACATACACATGTACATTGATATGTTACTAAAGTAGCATTAAAAATAATTTATCTTTCTTAATAAAAAAAAAAATATATATACATTGCAAATTTAATAATACCATTTTGTTGAAGGTTTTTCAAGACTAGATTGACGATTTTTTTCAAAATTATCCCGAAATTAACGATTTCTTCCAAATTTCTTCTGGCGTAGCGTAGAGCAAATTAACGAAAAAATATTTAACTATGTGTTATTTCTGCTTTTGCTAAAGCCTAATATGTAATATGCCCTTTTTTTAAAGGGTATCAAAATATTCGTAAGTTTCATAAAGTTATAAAATTTTAAAAATTCCATTACGCAACAACTGCAACCGTATTTTTCTTGCCATTTATAAGCATCATCTATTTCTGAAGCGTTATAGTGTCCCAGCTGCATTATGCTGTCCCTATTTTAGAATCTCTGCAATATTTCTGTTACAAGCTGCTGCGCTCCTTTTGCTTGATTTAGAAAAAAGGCATCTTCAATCAAAATCTTCAGCCGAAATATTCATTAAAAATCTCTGAGTGACTCCTCACGACAGATTATTCTAAAAAAAAGAATCTGTTCTGCAAAAAAAAAAAATTTACACAACAGAAATCTTCACTGAAAATCTCTGACTGACTCCTCACGACAGATAATTCTAAAAAAAAATTCTGTTTTGTAAAAAAAATTTGTCAATAAAATAAAGAACAAAAACGCTAAATATGGAAATCTAATTAGCTGGGGGACATCTTTTTGTGTTACTTCTCAGCAGCCTGTCTAATTAAGCCAAAATGCATTAGCTGGAACACAGAAAGCTGGTTTTTTTGTATCAGTCACTGTAATCATGAGCATGAATATGGGCTGCGAACTCAACTCATGGCGAAAATAATTAATTAACTATTTAAAATCTTTATGGCAGTCAAGCTCCCAAAGCTTTGTGGAACCTAATTGTTAAATAAATTGTAAACTAATTGTTAAATTAAATGAATAAATTAATAAAATAAATAAAATAATTTTACATTTTTTTTCTCTTAATGTTTTAGTTCCTTAAATGGAATTTGCAATTCTATCAGAGCAACATTCTGCAATGATTTTATACACATATTAAGTTAACAATTCGGGAAAATTTAATTTTAAAAACGATTTTTTTAGTCATGATATACAAAACTATTTTATTGCTCGTAAAGCATTCCCTTGAATTCGGCGAATAAAACTATTGCAAAACAATCGAGAGCTCGCCTAGTCGAATACCATGCGAATATTCTACTCATTACCAACAATACCAGCATGTCCAGCAACTGAGCTTCAATGTTGTGAATATTTTATTTTGTATCAAAACTTGATAATGTCTATTTGCTTTTAGTCCAAGATTTCAGATTGTTTGCATTGAACATTACATTAATAACCTGTGTAAACTAATAACCGAATGAATGAATGAATGATTGAACAAAGCAAACCTTGAAATCAGTTCTGTTCGTTTCTACGTTTCTCATTCATTTCTCTGCGCAGGCATTCATTCATCTTGATCAGCCATTAAAAAGTATTGACTTGTAACTTTAATATCATTTATATGGTTTTTTGTTCTTAAACGAACTTTTATTTGTTTATATGGATTGTTAAATATTTATGTTAAATTTTTTGACGGTTAATTTGTTAACATTTTTAAAGCCTGTCGTTTTGTCAGTTAATAACGTTCATTTGTTTTGTTTGAGTTTTTAATTGTCCAACAGAGAAAAGACAAGAAAAATTGAAAAGAATAACAGACAGACAGACAGACAGACAAAAAGATAAAATATTAATATTTTCCGGTTAAAAAATAAACTTGTTGTTTCATTTATTTTCACACCAAATCAGATTCGTCGGAACAAATTACTTACGCACACATTCGGCGAAGTTGATGATGATGATCATGATGTAAATTTTCATGTTTTCTACAAATTATCTTCTTAAGCAAAAGGTCTGGCATATCAGTTTTATTAATTTTTTTATTTTATCAAAGTGTGAATTGTGATGTCACTTGTACCAAATTTATCTTTATGTTCGCCATGAAGGTTTCTGGTAAGAAATAGTAGGCGGTTTTGGCGCAACAGTCAGTCAGAAATGCCAGAGCCAGTCTTCATTTACAGCTGTTGTCATTGTGATACTCGCAAGTTTCATCATACGGTCTGTCATTCTTTATGGCATGTCAATTTATGAGTGCCTCGCTTTGAGTTACAGGTGTTCCAGCTTTAAAAAGATTGATGTAAATTGTTTCTCAATATTGAGTATTGGCTTTCTTAAATCGTTGAAATAAAAAATTTTATGAATGAAATATTTACTTTACAGCCAAGATTATTTTTTATGATAATGGGTGAGTATATTGGTCTCTTGAAACTTTGTTTTGCTATTTTTCAAAACATATTTGACCCCTCAAGTTTGTCAAGAGGTTTTCCAACAGAGGGTTTCCCTGGCTTGGAATCTCAATACCCGTGAAAATGCAATTGGTTTGTAAAAACGTATTAAAATATTCGTACATATACCCAACCGAATTAAACTAGCGAGTTGTAAGTGAACATACCCTACATTTTGCTAGAAATATGTTTCCGTCTGGATAATTCTGCTCATTCACTAACACAGCAGAAGATTACTTCAACGCAGAGCATACAATTTTTTGATAAAGCAAGAATAGCCAAAAAACGAGAGGATAAAAATAATCAGCTGAGCTGCCAACTTTACTTAATTTAATGCGCCTTAATACGTAGGCAAACCTTAATGTACCCATCTCTCCTCTACACACGCAAGTACAAGTGCAAGTAACTCAATACATTGATATTTTTTTTCCTAATACCCTCGTACTTCTGCAAGTTGTGAGTTTTTGTTTTGCAAGAGATTTTGATTGCCACTGATTTGTTTTACTTGCATGTCGGTAAAATGACAAAAAGCAAAAACAGTGTTACCTTATAAAGTTCATATTTTAATTTTAATAGATAACTTACAAGGAATGGCATCTTTTTGATCTTACATGCCGACAAATTAGATTAGGTTAGGTTAGGTTGAATGGAGGGGTTCTTCTGCCCATGTCTTACGACATACACCTAAGCCAATATAGGCTTGTTGTGCGCTCCGTGGGTTAAACCGAGAACCAGTTTGGCTCATAGGTCTATAGGAACTCCGTGTCATTCATAAAGTTCCTTAGTTTCCTCCAGCATACGCCCCGTAATTGGGTTATGTCCGGTAAGGTGTCTCTCCCCAAATGTCGGGATCGTATTTGTGAGAAAGCGGGGCACTGACATAAATAGTGCTCCAATGTTTCGCTTTCCTCCCCACAAGCTCTACATTCATCTCCTCCCGCTATTCCTATGCGGCTAAGATGTGAAAGTAGTTGAGAGTGGCCTGTCAGAACTCCCATTAATCTACTTAATTCGGGCTTGCTAAGTCTTAGCAATACCCCCGTTTTTTCCTCATCTGGATTTCCCCATAGGATTTTTGTATTGCTTCCCACAGTTCCATTATTCCAGAGAGTTAAATGAGCTCTATGAGCCCAGTTCTTTAGCTCAGATTTAACTGCATCGAAAGGTTTCTCGCATACCAAGCTTATGTTACTTAACTCTCTTGCTCTTGAAGCAAGTGAGTTTGCCCTTTCATTTCCAGTTATTCCCGCATGCCCTGGCACCCGTATGATGCGCAGTTCACCATAAGACGAGTAACTGTTAATAGCATTTTTGCAATCCCAAACTGTTCGTGATTTAATCCGCTCAGCTGAGATCGCCCTGATGGCCATTTGGCTATCCGTGAATATATTCACAGATGCTGGCCTTCCCATTTCATTGAGCACTCTAATACACTCCGTAATTGCCCGAATTTCTGCCTGAAAGACTATGCAAAAGTCCGGCAGACGAAATAACAGTTCCGTGGTATTCTCTATATAAATACCAAGCCCTGTTTTTCCCCTCACCGACAAATTAAATATAATATAAAAAAAAGTTGAAGTAAAATATTTCTTTTATGGATTTTTAATATTAATTAACTATTTATTTGATAAAAAAAAAAAAACAAGCTATTCGTATAATCTGCGTCCCCATAACAGTTCGTATGACAATACTTTGGCAACCCGGGCATTAGGAAATCATGTAGACGGCCAAAAACAGAATAAACAATACACAAAAAAGGCAAAAAATAGTAATTTTTATATATAAAAAAAAAATGGAACAGTGATTTTGTAGTTTTTTCTGAATAATTGATTTATTATCATTGCTTTCATTTAATTCTTTTATTTTGTAAAGTAAAGCAATTTTCTTTAACACCATTTTCTTTGACGACATTTTAAAAATAAGCTTGCACTTGCCTGTGTAAACAATCAAGCAAGTAGCAACAGCTTTAATTGTGTATGCCAATGTACTGGTTGTTAATATGTACACACAACTTGCAACAAGTTTCTTGCATGTGTAAATGGGGGGGTTAAAGGGAGTTCACACAAAATCTCGACACAAAAAATAGCTGAATAGTTTTGCTTGCTACCCTTATTACCCCTCTTTGCAATTTATCTCCACTTCAAATAGCAAAAAGCATTCACTGCCAATAACAGCAATAACCCCATCATCCTTTTCATTGGAATTGTTAACACCTTTCTGCATTAAATAATTCATTGCTTAATACATAATCAATAAATTTTCTCACTTAAAACTGACTCACATTTTATTTATCAAATTTGACAACCCAGGCAAATCTCTAAAAACTATTTGCTAGAACTTTAAAAAAATCAAGATCTTTCTATTTTAGAAATCGCACGCAAGAAAATCACAACAATGAAACAGTGTTTGCCAATGACATTGGTGTAATTAATAAACCATGTATTTATTGTCATACATGGCATTTCCGTGGGATTATCCTGGCGCGTGTTCAACACCATCATCGTCATCATCAACAGCATTATTATGACGCGTGGCTACTGCTGCATTCACACTTCATTTTGCTCCATTTGCCAACTCTTGCCTTTCTTGTCTTTTTTATACTGAATTTTTCAATTGAGTTTTCTTATTATTTTAAGTTCTTACAAGATTATTATCCCATTTAATCTGTCGTGGTCAACACATCAAATGTAAATATGTACTCACTCACTCTTGAGTCGTCCATCGGCCGTTCAGGTAAAACTTTTAAATATCTTTTATATGGGCGTCCAGTGTATGGTTGCTTTTTTAATGTACTATATGCAAAATTGATTTGAAAATCTTAAGATATTGGGTTGCGAGGGTTATTTTCTTACCTGGCACACATTTTTTTTAATTCAGTTTTCAATATTAAAAGTTAATGATAATCCAAAAATAATGATAAAAAAATTAAAATTCGTTAAAATGGAGAAAAGGTTTAAAAAACGCAATTGGACAGATCTGGAACGACTAATAAGCCAATGGTAACTCAAGTCCATATAGCAAATCGTTATACCATCGCTTCCACACAGCTGGTTGAAACAGCTCGAGTGGCAGTTGGTCTGTGGTACAACATCTTGCTGCATAGATCGAGCTGCCTCTAATTAGCCAGATTGCATGTGATCCAAATGCTACGAATCAAAGACCCAAATCCATTAAGGATCACCAGACCTTTAGCTATTCCCAATCACTCTCTCTAGTTCAGTCCAACACAACGTAAGCTCTGTTGCATGGCATTTGCGACCTGAGATGAATAATTTGTATTTGAGGACATAAAACCTAAAGCTTCCATAATCTACAGTTACCTACATTCTCTCCCATATGCTTCGTGGTATCAGTCACTATGGAATGAGAAGCTCCTCAGACAGTGATCACATACTGATCAGCAGCTCCGGGGTGATCGAGCTGCTGATCAGTATGGGAATTAGCAGCTCAAGTAAAGAACCCAGCAGGTCTTTAGAGATATGCCGTCACCCCAAGGGATTCGCCTTGGAGTCTTGGTCATCAGGATGACTAAGGTACCCTACACCTCTAAACACCGAAGCAATACAGCTGTGTTACCTCACTAAGTAGCAGACTCTGGCTCAAGCAGAATTATGATCATGTTGTTGTCAGCACCTGATTATGAGATCTTATCTGATGGTGGATTATACCACGTGGTATGTCGTTTGACCAGCGGCGTCCTCGAAAAAAAAAATGGCCCAATGACTCCTGCAGCCTGAACAGCGTACCGTGAATTCATTTAGAGCGGGTGTAGTGGCCCGTCGTGCTTCACTCGTGAATTTTCGGCGCCCCAAAAGCGATTTTTCTTTTCTTGTTCAAGGTAATTATTTTTGTAAAAATTCAACATGGTGTTTAATCAACATTTTGCCATATTAATTTTACATGGCAGTGTTTTTCTGTGTGTCACGTCTCTTAGCCACGTGATATATTGGAAGTTAATGGTGCCAACCCTCGTAATTAAAATTTTAACAAATTTTTGCGTGGTTGGCTTAAAGATTTCAGTTGTTTTTTTTTTCTTTTGCTGCTTTGGCTTTTGCGATTTGATTCAGCTTAAACACAAGTGTTTCTGTTTCTGTATCCATCGTATGCAGATGCCGAGAATGTTGCCATTTACTGAACCAAATTACTTTTTGTTTTTTGTGTAAAATAAAAAAAAAAATTAAAATTTATTGAAATTTCATGCCTCAATGAATGAAACTAGTAAGTTGGTTAATGACACAAACAAATTTTAAATAAATATAAAATGAATTTAAATTAAAAACACATGATTATCATAAATCCATATGTATGCAATATTCATTCGCTGGTACTTGGAAGGTAATTTCATTTTTATTCGTGGCTGTTTTCATTTTATTTTCGCCGAATTAACGTTGGCGTTATTTTAGGCGATATTGAATATGAATTTTTTTTTATTCAACTCGTTTTCACTGTCTCTGTATTGAACGAAAATCGTCTAAAAAATGGTAGCAATCAGCGTCTGAGGCGCCTCTATATACATAGACATGTCACACATACAAATTAAAAAGTGTATTTCTGCGTGTGTGTGTGTGCGCGCGGCCAGCAAAACGAACGGACTTTTGTACTATTTGCTATTTTAGTTTTAACTACTACTCCAACAAATATTCTGTTTTTGTTGTTGTTGCTGCTGCTGTTGCTGTTGTGGCCAATTGATATTTTTCCAATTTGACGGTTGTGATTGTGGTTGTGGTCGTGTTCATTGACATGCCGCAAATTCGCGTGTGTCTCATTTCGAATTCAATCGCTGGTATTTTTGATATTATTGTAATAAAAGAAATAGTTATTCTCTAAGATTTTTCAACTGCGTGGCGTTTGCATTGATTTTTTCTTTTCGATATTGTTGTAAATTTTCGATTTTACAGTCGTGTGCCAGCCTGACAGTTTTTGTTATTTTCATTTTATTTGTACGTTGTCTGTTTTGAGAATTTGCTTTCGGTATTTAGAAGTTGAATGATTTTGTTTCTTACAACCTGTACGCCCAATATAGTCGAGCATTCTAGTTTGCGAGCACTTTTTTGCTTTTATTTACTTAAGTTTTTTTTGTTTATTTCATGGAAAATAGTTTAATTAAAATGTAGCCAATTTGTTAAGATATCATTTAATGATGTCGAGGCTGTTTATTTTGTTTTTAAACATTTTTTTTTATTTGCCGACAACCAACAACTTGGCCAGATTTGTTTGTATACTAAATATATATACATACATTTATTAAATAAACAAAATTATTAATAATAATTGCTGCTTGAAATTAGTAAACAATGAACAATAATACAAATTGAGCACCTCCCAAAAGTGCATGGGGTACTGATGAAGGGTGTTGCTGCCCAGAATCGGCAGGTTGCTCACCTGGCTATAAAATTTTACCTTTCTTTGCTTAATGGGGGTACCCCGCGGGTGAAACTTGAGCCAATTAAGAATTATACAAACAAATCAGTTTAAATCATTTTATAAAAACAAGGTTCTGTCTCACATTGACACACATTAAAGTTCTTCCGCACTTTGAATAAGCAAAAGCAAGGATTTCATAACTGCAAAAACAGTATATTCTGTAATCAGTTCGCCTGCAAGAACAAGTGGGACCCAGCTTTCCACAAATGCCAAAATATGCTGAAATTTAAAGCTAACTTCCTTCTCAAAAACACTATTAATTGGAGCTGCAAAACCTCTGATAGTGGCATTGGAACTATTTTTATTAGTTTTATTATTAAAGAGCTATTGAGATTTTTTCTCTAGATGCTAGGAACATAACTGGGACGAACGACGAATTTTTCGCCGCAAATATTCGCCGTCAAAAATAAACCACATTAGTGTATATGAAAATGCACACAGTCACAGCGTCGTTCGGAATTCGTTGTACGCGGTGAACTTGAATAAGATTTATTTCTATTTCTTACGCCGGCGAACGACGAACAGATCAGTACCATTTTGATTTTAGTGTTTTAGTTCATTTTTACTTTAATAGTTTTTATTTTTAGTGCTAAGCTTTGAATTTTTGCATTTAAAATAAAAAGCCAACATATTAGGTTATAAAACATGTTTGTAGTGTTTAATTTTTTGTTTTTGGTAATGCTAAATTTTTTAGCAAGCAATTTTATATGGTCACCCCATCAGCTGTTCAACTATAATGAGATAAGCAAAAAGGCTTTTACATAATGAACATGATGTTCATTATTTTAATTATTTTTACAAAATTTTAAATTCTTCGATTCATTTATTTTTTTTTTTATCTTCGAACAAACAATAAACAACTTTATCAATTATACGATGAATTTATACGGCGAATTTTAACCGGCGTATTCGTCGTGTCAGGCGAAATTCGTCGTTCGTCCCAGTTGTGTTCCCAGCAATAGTGATACCCAAAAAACTTTTCCTTAAAGAAATGCAAAAAATGTTGATGATTTCTAGAGACATTTAAATAGGAAAGCAAATAAATCTTAGAAAGCGCAAAAGTAGTTACATAAGTAAATGTAACAATGTCTAAACTAATTTAGACTTTTTCCTAAGACAAAAGTCATCCGATATCAAAATATCGGTTGTGGCTCGCGCAGTGGGTGCCATGTCTCTGTCCTGTGGAAACCATATGTCTTACAGACCTAATTCGGTCAATAGCAGAATAGGCAGAAAAAACTTGGTTAATATGGCTCTATAGCGCTCACCGTCCACTATTGTCGTTTGCCCAGCGGTGTCCTCGACAAGGAATGGCCCGATAACTCCTCCAGCGTGAACAAAGCATCATGCATCCACATTGAGAGGGTGTAATGGCTCCTCATGCATCACTTGTGAATTTTCAAAGCCTTAGAAGCGATCGTTTTGCTTGTTCAAGCAACCGCTGAGGTGGAAAAGAGCCTCATGGCTCATTATGATTTTGTTGGAAAAATCCTGCATTACGTCATAGACACGATTATTCCCCGTTCTTGGGGAGTGTATCGTTCTATGACTTGTTCACTTGTATTCCACAGCTGTCTAGTTCACATGTATAAGAACAGATTTGACATTGGCCAGCATTTGCAAAAATAAGAGCAACTTCCAATGATTTCTTTCGGCCCACATTATACAAGAAATATTTCTTGGTGTTGTCTTTGTTGTAGTTGTGTGGCTACCTGGTATCGAGGTACTTTGGTAAAGTTGCGGACTTATTTACTGGCAGAGGTACATACCATTGCTCTTGCTGGTTTGCTATCACGCTCATCAGCACCGGCTGATTCGAAACCAGATTTCCCAAATAAAAGTTCTCTTCTTAAACAGCGTTTCCAGAATTATTATTATTGTTGAAAAATATTAATTCAGGCCCAAAAGTGAACCTTTTCAAAAAATGTTTGTTGTATTTTTCAGCTGTCTATATGCCGACGACATTTCGTTGGTGCTAATCAACTCATCAGTAGATTTGAAAAATTCTTAAAAGTTTGTTTGAAACTTAACTACTTATTCCATAATTCATTCTGTTCATGGGAATGTAGTTAAGTTTCAAACAAACTTTTAAGAATTTTTCAAGTCTACTGATGAGTTGATTAGCACCAACGAAATGTCGTCGGCATATAGACAGCTGAAAAATACAACAAACATTTTTTGAAAAGGTTCATTTCTGGACCTGAATTAATACATTTCAATTGGCTCTTAAAGCAAATAAATAATTAAAATCATTGTTGAAAAATTGGTTTTTTTAGTTTTTCTTTTAAAGGTAGTTAAATCAAGATAGTTTTTAAATTTCAACGAGAGAAAGAGAGAGAGAGAGAGAGAGTGAGAGAGTTGGAGAGAAAGATGCGGCTACTTCATACGTGTGTTTGACGAACAAAAACATTCTCTTTACATTTGGTTTTTATTTATTAAAGGATATATCATTTAAGCTAAAATTGTTACAATTGCTTACAATTCATTTTTGCACTGATGTTGCAATAAATAATTTGGCGATATTTTTTTTTTTTTTTTACTTTAAAACAGAAAATTTGTTGATCGAAAAATATTATTACATGATCTATGCTCATTGATTTATTAATATAAATGACCTTTAATTGAAACTTTTTATAAGAGAACACTATGACTTCTTTATCTATCACTTAAGACAAACACACAAAATGTGGTTGTACATTTTAAGCATGTTAAGGATTTCTCTCTTTTTTTTTTTTTTGCTTGAAAACAACTTTCTATAAATGCAACCATAATGATCATTATAATCAGACGATAATACATTTTGTGTTTTGTTGCCACATTTCAATATCACTGAAAAAAAAACCTGTAAAAAGTTTGCGAGAAAAAAAATATTTCAATTATAAGAAAATTTAACATGGCACTCGACAAATTTACGACATAATAATTTACATTTATCTTCGTTGACTGCTGCCCAAGAAATGTCAACTTGTTATTGTCCAATAAATGCAGCCAATCCAATTCCAAACCAAAACGAATCGAACAGCCTCAACCAACCAAAGCAACCACAACCGTACAACATTCAAAGTACTTGAGTACTCCAGTTAAAAACAAACAAACAAATGAAAAAAATAATATACCAAAATCAAAAATATATTGACAACCAACCTTCTTTGCTGCAAGGAAAACCATAAAACTGAAACTTGCTCTCAATCTGCGAATGATGAGATATAAATTCATACTTAAATTTATTAATGAATTGCAGCGGCAGCGGCAGCGCCATGCGGCCAAATTGCCCATCCAAGTACTTTTTAGCCCTCCCGTTTTCTTCGTCCATTTCAAATTTGACTGCCTGGACTTTAAATGTTCTTTTGTTGTGTACGCGTATCTCAAAAGTTGTTTCCAATTCATTATTTCTTTCTTTTAATTTGGTTTTTTGCGACGTGCTGGGTTTTTGTCGCCAACCTGAAAATGATTTTAAAAAATTATTATTTATTTATTTTTTTTCTGGTAGTGCATGGCGTTGTTGTTGCAATTGTTATTTACAAAAAAAAAGAAGAAAAAAAACGTTTGTTGTTGTCTGCTGTTCTGATCCAGTGTAAATGGTCCGTTTTATCAGTTTTTATGTTGGCAACTTTTAATTTTTAATCATTTGTAATGAATGTATTCGTTGGTACTTTGAACATTAAATTAAGTTGAATGCAACACGGGGAGAAAAAAGCACACAAACAACCCAAATAAATAGTTATCAACTGGTTTTGCATATAAATATATATATTTATATACATATATTTATTTTTTTCTTAGGAGCCTGATTTTTTCTTTCGATTTTTAACGCCTCTTTAAATTAATTTTTATGCTTTTTATGTGTTTAAATAAAAATCGGTTTCTTCTTTTTTTTTGTTTTTTTTTTTTGCTCTCTTTGGCCATTTTATTTGCTTGGACAATAAAAAGCTTAAAACTTTTGTATGTGTATGTGTATGTGTATGATTTCGTAAGATTCAAAAATATTGCTGCATATTTATTAAAGGAAAAATTTAACAAGAGTTGCAATGCAAAAAAAGAAACAAAATAACAAAAATTAAATGTTTATTATTTTTTATGAAATCGCTATAAATCATGAAGCAAAATGAATTGCCTTCAAAAGGATTTCAAAATATGTTTATTAAGTGAAACTTTCGTACTTACATTTATTAAGTCGATAATATTTCATATGAATCAATTAAAGGCTTCTGCTGTCTGCAGTCAAATTAGCTGAAGCAATTTGAGTGATTTTTTTTTAAAGTAGAGGTTTTTTTTTTGAGAGTACAAAAAAATGGAGGTTGTGGCAATCACATGCTGTACTGGCTGCAAGACTGGGCTAGATAAACAAAGTGACAGGGTGGTTACATGTTGGGTACACTTAAGCCAAACTTTCGAAACTGAATAGCAGAACAAGGGAAATATTGCGCATTGCTTAACGAGTACTGAGTATTGGTCTTAGGAAACTCAATGTTGAAGAGTGGCTGCTGTGTGATTTAAGAACTGCGCTTCTGTAGCCAACATAACGGAGAGAACTTAAAATCGGAAATAGATCCCTGTTTGAAAGTCAGTTACATGTTACAAAAGCAAAAGGACAAAGTTAAGGGAACACATACAGAAAGTTTTTTTCAAACAATGTTTTAAACAAAATGGTTGATGTTTATTAAAAATAAAAATAAAAGCTTTTGAAGGATTATGCTCTGAATTTTCTATAATTGTAGAACAATCTCTGACCATTACACGTAAAACTAAATTTTGGCCAACTACTAGTCACGGTTTCGTTAGCATAACTCCATCCCTTGGCCCTTATTTTATATGACTCTGAGACACAATTGAGGTGCTTAATGTGCCGAATTATGTCATCCTTGAGCTCTGCAGAATTCCCAACTTATTGTAGAACATTTTTAAGATGAGCAGCAGAGTGTCGAACACTTCCTCCGCCGATGTTTAGCTCAAATTGCTTGGGTACACAGAGACTACATGGGTTAGCAGATGTGTCAGAATGCGAATTAAACAGGGTAGAGCCTTTCGTCCGCTCATGTGGTTGGTTCAGTGCAAACCCAGTGGGCGGTGGCTGTTTCCCTACCGCCCTTTCGGGTAGCACAAAGGGATCTCCTAGTACCCCAGTGGGATGCCCTCACGACTGGGAGCCCGTAAAACATATTATAACCTAGAAGTCGAGCACAATAATATCACATGATTGTGGTGGACGTTGTCACAACGTAATTGGTTTTGCTTGTGTCTTCATAAAAAAAACCCCCCGAACCAATGATTAGTATTGAAGAGCTTAGATGGTATATATATATGTATATATATATATATATATATATATATATATATATATATATATATATATATATATAATTAGTCACGGCCTGGGTTCGAAGCAGATGTGGAGGCGGAAGAGCAACGTGGTGGTCGTGTAGATGGCATTTTATGTAAACCAGCCAGTAAGTCTTCAACTTTACTTTTCTTGTCTTCTTTAAAACAAATATTGATCACTGATATTTTATCACGAAACATCTTTATCAATGTTGAGCAAGTACAAATCGGACTCGAGCCCGATCAAATTATTTTAAAAAAAGACAGAAAGCAATAAGGTCTATTTTTTTTAGACCTAAAGTAATAAATTATTAAGAATTGTAAATCATTATATAAGTTCGACTATAAAGTTAAAATTAATGCTGAAAAGTATTATTACCAAGGGTTGAACTTAAGCCTGAAAAAGTAATTTAATTTAATATAAAAGTATTATTGTTTGGAAAAAATTTCAGTATTATTTTTCACAGTATATGAATCTGAACTGCCCTTTAGAGTTTTTATACTGCTCCTGGCTCCTCTCTCTTCTGTGATCTGGCTACACCTAGAAATCTCATAGTGATGAATACTTCCTGAAACATGCTCAGATGCGCGACTTGACTGTCAGCAGACTCAAGTGCATTTGTTTTTCTCTCTCTCTCTCTCTCTCTCTCTCTCTCTCTGTCTTGCCTAAACCACTCATCAATTAGTTTTGCTGTTCTATTTCTTTTTTTTCACTCAAACAAAGTTCATGGTGATATAGAAAATTGGTTTAACATTACTTATAAAATTTAGCAACTAATACACACTCACCCCCATATTTAAATTAATAAATCTGTTGTGCGGTTTTTCCTAGAGCAAATAAAATTTTCGTCATGATATTTTTTTTCTCTCTCTCAAAAGTAACGGTTATTGATCTATTATTTCTAGATCAGTTCACTGGATTTTAGTACAACTTGTTTCGAGTGGAGTATATGAGAACGGACAGTGGGCGTAAGTGGCTCGTGGCGATGACGTAGTACCGAATAACAAATTAAAGAAGCAAAAAAAAACCAAACTGCAAATGGTGGGTGCACTTTTAAAATGTAGCAGCAAGTACACAGTATATACAACATGTTCAAACAAACACACACATTAGCGGGCAAGCTCATACATACATATTTGCATGTAGGAGAACCAAATTCATTCATAAATTTAAATGGTTTTTTGTTTGCAAGTTGCATGAACGACTACGTGGTATGAGGCAGATATACACACATGCAGTACAAATTTATTATAATTTTGTTGTTGCTGCTTTTTTTATTTGTTTTTTGCTTTACATTTATGAATTGGCTTGTTTTTATTGAATTTGTGAATTGAGAGGGAGGTGGTTTTTTTGTTGTTGTATGTGTTAGCAAGCATTTATAAAAAACCACTTTTGAGGTCGTCAATACGATTACAATTTGGAACTGAAAGAAAAAATTGCTGCAATCACTGTTCGGAAGACGAAAAAAAATAACAAAAGTTTTAACGCTTGTTACGGGGGTGTGTGAATATTAAATATTTCTCAAGACGATTTCATTGCATTGCGAGGTGTGTATTTTAAGACTTGATAATTCGACAGCTTGTTAATTTGAAGCTAGCGGAAAAAGTATATGGATTGCAAGTTTTTATCATAAACTGAGAAAAAAATTAGGTCTTTAAAATATTGATTGTTTTTCAGCAGAGTTGTGGCATCAATATTATGTGGAATGTCATCAATAAATAGGCAACTGGCAACAATCACTGAATACCGTCTGTTGTCAGAGAATTTTATCTGATACTGAATACGATTACTACGGATGTAGTGTAGTAGGGACACAGCTGCCAGGAACGCCAACTTCTTGTCGACGAATACTCATCATAGAAAATAAAACACGTTGTTCTATACAAAAATACACATAATAATTGCATTGGATTACATTCATCATACGCACCAGGTTTCAAAGAGATTTATTTATATTTCATACGCCATCGAATGGCGAACAATTTACATGGAGTGACCCAGTTTCTATGTTTGAAAATAAAATATAAATCTTATTATATACTCAGTTATATTCTATTCGTAATAAAATGGAAACATTCTTAAAAATTAAAATTAATTTTAAGTGAGTTTTAATTCCAAAACTGCGAACAAAATTTTCTTCAAACTGATTTTAAACACACATTGATTTTTGTGGACTGGGTTGACTGAAACCCCGTTTCTCCAGGGCCAATGCTTCTCAACCATTTTGTTTCTAGAGCTCTAAAGTCTTCGCTAACTTTCCGTAAATAGCATTTTTTCTGAACGAGACACAAATTTCATTTTGCAATCTGCCAAAAGTTGCTTACTATATATTTTAAAATTTCAATATTTTGAGATTAAATGTAGTTTTTCTCCATTTCGTGGAATGTGTTTTACCCATGTGCATACAGATATATAATTTTATCTATAAATTCTTCCATAGTTTGCAATACTACCATGCCAATATTTTTATTATTTATTAATTTTTGTTTTTTTGTCTTTTTCATTGCAGGTATGTGTTTGTATTTCACCAGCAATATACTCGTGTACGTATATTTAAATATAAGAATTCTTGCTATAATATGCATGCAGATATAAGGTATTCGCAAAACATATGGCAAATATTTATTCAAACTATGATGCAAAACGAGGAAAAGCCAAACAAACAAAAAAAGCACATCTAACGCAAACAAACATTTATTTTCCTGCATAGACTAACGTCAATAGCCAACCATGAACTTAAACAAAAAGCGACAAAAAGAAAAAACATGAAAAACTAAAAGTTATGAAACAATGTCAAGTTTAGCAACTGATAACTTTCACTCTCGCAGACTTTCATTCAATAGACAAGTACAAGTTCAAGGAAAAAGCTTTTTTAACTCTGCTTACATGTCGTAACTCTCAACTGTACAAAAAAATCGATTGAGCTGCAAAGCGCCGGTCCTTATTTTATCGCTCTCTCTCTCTCTCGCTCTTTTCACGGTCAATCTACCGGCCGGTGAGCTGAGACATCTGTGTTAAGGAAGAAAGTTCCTGTACTTTAACTGCGCACATTTCCATTCAGAAAAAAGCTCTATTGTTTGCGTAAAACAATTTTCATTCATAAAAATTTTATACAAAAAAAAAAAAAAAACCGATTTTATTGAATGAAATTTAGGACTCGTGTTTACTTTTTTTTTTTTTTTTTTTGGTTTTGTTTATACTATTTTTATCTGTGATCTGCGTTAATGGTGCTGTGACGGTGGTGGTTTATTTCAGCCCTACAGGTTTTGAAATAGAGCTGTGACGAAAGCAAAGAAAAGGAAGTTTTATTTTGCGGCCTTGAAGTTTGTCAGCAAAATGTTGTTGGTGCGTTACCACAGGATGAAAAAACTCTTAAATGGCAACAGGTGGCTCTATGGGTTTTATTACAATTCATTCATATTTCCCCAATTATTTACTTCATTCATGCTTAACAATAGACTTAAGGTAAGAGTAAGAGTTTATAATTTGCCTGAGTTTCTGGTTTTTGACTCTTATGACGTTTAACCACCTATTATCTGCTGTTGCCACAGCAGTAATCATATATACTTTAGCTATATGAATATATGTATATTTATAGCAGACATCTTGTCTATTCACACAAATTCAAAATGCAGACACGTGTAACCTTAAACTTCCCCCGCCCGGAAAACTTTAACCAAATTATGTAATATTGTACACATATGTACATACATACAAGTATGTAGGTACTTTGGCAAAGTTTGCCGGGCGGGGTGGGAGTATGACGCAACACGTGTCAGCATTTTGAATTTGTGTGAATAGACAAGATGTCTGTCTGTCTGTGATAAATACACACACACATACACACGAACGTTCATGTGTATCTACACGCTTTCTTCTTTCTTATTGCTCTTGTGGTAGGCTTACAAGTTGTAAGTTACAACTTGTTTGTTTTAATTATTATTATACACTGGTTTATTTATATTACAGAAACTGGAGCTTCGACCATTTAACAAGGTCTACTAAAACTTTATTGTTCATAAAGTTTTCGTTTAAATGAATATTTATTGTTAGCAAAAGGTTTACAATATGCTCTACGCAGGATCTTAACGATGTTTTTATTCTCATACAAATGATATTAGTAGGTGATATTAGTTAATTATTTTTCACTCTGTATACATTTCTGCAAAATTGCTGACACTATTTAAAATACTCTTACTACTTTATAGACTTTAATCGATGCATATAAAAATTTCATATTACGTATTCGATCGATCTTAATGAAACTTTGCTTCGTTATGGTAACTAATATGTCCAACTCAAAATACAGAATATATTTTTGCAGTTGTTGGGCATTGCTTTCGAAATTGAATAAGTCCTTCATTTATTTATTACCATTATTTTGGCATCCCTTACGAAATCTAAAAAATCGTTTATCCATTATTAGGCAATTTTCAAAAACTGTTGCTCAGTAAAATTAGCACATAATTATTTGCTTGGGTATCACGGATATTGTTAAACCAACCCAGCAGCTGCCGTGGAAGTGCTCACAGGCTTTAATCCTCTTCACAGTTGTGACGAGGTATTGTTCCATAGTTAATGAAATTTCTTGGCATTTTACATCAATTATGCTATTAGTAAAAATGTTCAACAATCTGTATCTAATTCTCGCTACGATCGGGCGAGGCAGCTACCCTGCAGAATGCAATACTACTCCTTACAAGCGTGCAAAGACTACTCTCCAAGGGACCGAAAGTAATCCAAATGTATGGGAAAATTATGCTACATTTAACATTGCAGGACCTTATTAATTAGTTTTCAGTCTTTTTCAGCCGCCGATATTTCGTCGGTGAGAATCATCGGAAGAAAAGTAAAAGAGTTGCAAAACGAAAAAATATTTGCTGCACTAAAAGTTTCTTAAAACATTTCTTAGTCTCATTTCGTTTATGGGAATCATGAAATAAAGAGTTAAGTTTCAAACATTCTTTTAAAAAAATTTCCAGTCTAGTGATGAGTTGATTAGCAGCAACCAAATGTCGCACAGTGGGGGATTTTGCAAAAAAATTGGAAATAATTCTGCCGTTTCTAAACGGATGGCTCGATTGCAATGAAATTTCAGACAGGCATAAAAGAGGTGTATTCAAGCTTAAGTTTTGAGATTGGACTATATAGCGTTTAAGTGGGCGTGTCCACGCGCCCCCAAAGTGGGCCACCTGGGGTATGTGAAAAATTAAAAACGATCTAATTTTTTCATTTCCAATTCTTTTGCAAATATTTTTTAATTTTAAATTCTTCTAGTCAAGGCCTACAAAAAATGTCGCGACACGTATATATTATCTCTTAAAGTTTTCGAGATATTAAAGTTTTAAAAATTAAATTTTCGTGTTTTTACCAACCCTGGTCCAGTATTTTCACATTTTTGAGCTCAAATCCTAACCGATTTTTCAAAAATAAGTTTTATTAGCTTGCCAGTATTTTTTTCAATACTATAAAAAAAATTTGAGCAAAAAATCTTTTATAAAGAAAAAGTTATATTCAACACAATTTAAAAATTCAAAAAAAGTCAGTTTTTAGCATATTTTTAGGGCAAAAAGTAACTTTATTGTTTTTTATTTCTGGAAGAACTTTCCAAAGTAAAGTATATGTTGTTTATATTTTTTTAAAAGCTTATTGTTAAGAAAATATTTTAAAGAAAAAAAAAATTTGAAAATTATGTCCTGTTGCGTAAGGGTAGCATCCTAAAATTAACCCATTTGTTTAGACAAAACCGACTTTAGCCCAAAATTTCTAAAATCGCACGCCTCTAACCTAAATATTTTTACTTGTTTTTTATAGTTATAAGTATTTTTTAGTTTTATGCAAATGGAATTTGTCGCCCCAGGATATTTGCTGGAATGACAGCAAAAAAACTAAAAAATCCCATTTTTGGGAATTTTTGAAAGTTTTTTGGGAATTTCGGGATTGGTATTATTTTTTCCCTACATTTTGCCAATAATTTTTATTTCTTTTATAAATTCCTATATTTTTGCAAAATTTTGTAAAAAAATATAAATAAATGAAAATTTTATAGGCATTTCAAAAAATTTTATTTCTCAAAAACTTTTATTGAAGGACGTTTTTTTCTGTATTTTTGCAAAAATTGTTTTAAAAAGTTTTAAATTTCTAAAAAATTTAATAATATATAAACTAGAGGTAATTACCTAACTAATAATATATAATATGAAACCCCCTTTCATTTTAAGGGTATGAAATTAATGGGCTACAACTAACCTATTTGCAATGAAAATTTCCAAAAATTAGTACTGATTCAGCGTTTGGGAATACAAGGGGTGAGGCACTGTTTATTTTACGCAGTATTTTCTATTACGCAGTAGCCTTATTACGTTAGTATAATCTTTGAATATTTGTTTTATTGCTTTACCTGGTTTGCTTTAATAGGTAGTATTACCTGCAACTAATACGAAGGGTACATTTCTTTTTATCCCTATTTATTTATTATTAAAGGCTAGACATTTCAGCTAAACATACCTGAATTTATGGTAATTAAGGGCTGATGTATTCAATTGTTATTGTTTTTCAAAAACGTTTAAGTAATAATAATATCATGTTTGCATTTTCGAAAATTGAAGTACAACTGACACAATAGTCTGAACAGCCACTAAGTAATTAGAGTGTTAATACCACCTTCGCGTGTTTCCTTTATTGATCTACCTGTTTCGCTTTAATACGCAGTACTACCTGAACTTATGCTTATATTTAGTGATCATATGTAAATATTTTGTATACCTGAATACAATTTCGATGGTTATTATACATGTATGTGTAGGCGGGGAAACTAAAAACAAAGTCAACCTTTAGAGATAAATTAATCTTTAAAAATAGTTAGCGAGACAGTTGGCGCATGGTATAAAATATCTCGCAATTAATAGTTGGCATCATTAAAAAGTTGACGATCATGGCCATCACACTAAAACACATCGATTTATATTCAGTTTTATACAAAAGTGCAAACTTACAGCAACAGAAAAAAGTCAAATTTCTACTTGATTATATTGAAGAAACATATACAACTAAAGTAGACAAAAAGGATATTTGCAAAATTGAGAATTTTGTTAAGGCATTCGAAAAAAAATGGAAAGCTGTCAACAGCTCTAATGCAAAATTTAGAACAAAATTTTCTGATTGGTTGGAGGTATCTATACAATTCCCAATTTCCTTATCTACTCCTGGCGCTAAATGTAAGGAATATGAAGACTTAGGCCCGAAGTCAAAGCAAGCACGCTTAACAACAAATCTTACAACCATGTCTACCGAAGAAGTTACAGACACATTTAATGCGATGCTAAAAAAGAAAGATCAACCCATGGATGCTGTGAAAATTGCAAATGTTCTTCCGAATGCATCACCTAAAAGGCTTAATCGTATTGTTAAGAGCATTCCAACACCATCGTTTAATTCAGCTTTCACAGAAGAAGAAGCCATTGCTCTTATGTTGCAGCTTCAACTTAGTCGTGATAAATATATAATATTGAGAAAAGCATTGAAAGAAAAAGGAGTTGAGGTTTTGCCATCATATGATGCTCTGCAAGAAAGGAAGAAGAGCATTATACCCACTGGTATTACAGTTTCTGACCGAAAAGTTACTGTTGGAATCTCATCTCTTCTAGAAAACACAGCATCAAGGATAGTTTCAACACTTACTGCAGAGCAGCTAAATAAAATTAACCACAGCGAAGTGAAACTAATATGTAAATGGGGATGTGATGGATCGTCGTTACTTTCAGAATACAAGCAGCCCACTGAAGGTCACTTATTATCTGATTACAAAGGCGTACTTATGGCATCAATGGTTCCATTACGGCTTCGAAAATATGCTGACAAGGACTCTCCATCAACTAGTTTCGAAGAAGACATTTGGATAAATTCAACTCCTGGATCTAAATCATTTTGTAGACCAATTACTTTCGAGTATACTAAGGAGACAAAGATTGCAACTCAAGAACTTGTACATCATATTGAATCGGAAATTAAATTAATGCAGCCCATTTTGATCGAAATAGAGGACTACTCTTTCAATGTATCGTTTGATATGAGATTAACGATGATTGATGGTAAAGTTAGCAATGCTTTAACAAAAACGTCATCTACTTGGAGTTGTTCTTTATGTGGAAAAACGAAAAGTCAATTCTCAAATATGTCATCAACTACAAGGGTTAATGAAGACGTTCTTAAATATGGAATATCTCCTCTACATGCTCGCATACGTTTTCTGGAACATTTCCTACATATAGCTTATGATTTGAAATACAGAAGTAGCCTTGAAAATGTAAATAAATCAGTAATTAAAAACGACGAGCTAAAGATAATGAGAGCTAACGAAAAGCAAAGAATTCAGGAGGAGTTTAAGCAACATACCGGATTAAATATTGATAAGCCACTAGTGGGATATGGGAGTACAAATGATGGAAACACGGCTAGACGATTTTTTAGCAATTTTGAAATAACCTCACAGATTACCGGAATTAATATGGAATTATTGCAAAAAGTTAATATAATTTTAACAGCAATAAACAGTAAACATAAAATAAATGCAGATAAGTTCGGCGAGTACTGTGCAGGCGTTTCGAGACTGCTTCTTAACTTATACCCCTGGAAAGATTTCTCACCAACAGTACACAAGGTTTTGTGTCATGGAAAAATAATAATGGAACATCATATACTACCACTCGGAGAGCTCACAGAAGAACCTCAAGAGTCTAGAAACCGTGATTTTAAACATATCCATCAATTTAGCTCCAGAAAGTGCTCCAGACAATCTCAAAATCAGGACATATTTCAGAACCTTATTTTGTCCTCAGATCCCGTCTTATCACTTATGAGAAGGAGATGGATCTGCTACAGAAATTTGACATTTGATTGCAGTAATGAATTCAAAGATTTGATGTATCTGCTAGATCTAGAAGAATTTGATACGGATTATTTTGTAAAGTTAACGTAATTGTATATTTGATTGATTGATTGACTTTCGTATTCCCAAACGCTGAATCAGTACTAATTTTTGGAAATTTTCATTGCAAATAGGTTAGTTGTAGCCCATTAATTTCATACCCTTAAAATGAAAGGGGGTTTCATATTATATATCATTCGTTAGGTAATTACCTCTAGTTTATATATTATTAAATTTTTTAGAAATTTAAAACTTTTTAAAACAATTTTTGCAAAAATACAGAAAAAAACGTCCTTCAATAAAAGTTTTTGAGAAATAAAATTTTTTGAAATGCCTATAAAATTTTCATTTATTTATATTTTTTTACAAAATTTTGCAAAAATATAGGAATTTATAAAAGAAATAAAAATTATTTGCAAAATGTAGGGAAAAAATAATACCAATCCCGAAATTCCCAAAAAAATTTCAAAAATTCCCAAAAATGGGATTTTTTAGTTTTTTTGCTGTCATTCCAGCAAATATCCTGGGGCGACAAATTCCATTTGCATAAAACTAAAAAATACTTATAACTATAAAAAACAAGTAAAAATATTTAGGTTAGAGGCGTGCGATTTTAGAAATTTTGGGCTAAAGTCGGTTTTGTCTAAACAAATGGGTTAATTTTAGGATGCTACCCTTACGCAACAGGACATAATTTTCAAATTTTTTTTTCTTTAAAATATTTTCTTAACAATAAGCTTTTAAAAAAATATAAACAACATATACTTTACTTTGGAAAGTTCTTCCAGAAATAAAAAACAATAAAGTTACTTTTTGCCCTAAAAATATGCTAAAAACTGACTTTTTTTGAATTTTTAAATTGTGTTGAATATAACTTTTTCTTTATAAAAGATTTTTTGCTCAAATTTTTTTTATAGTATTGAAAAAAATACTGGCAAGCTAATAAAACTTATTTTTGAAAAATCGGTTAGGATTTGAGCTCAAAAATGTGAAAATACTGGACCAGGGTTGGTAAAAACACGAAAATTTAATTTTTAAAACTTTAATATCTCGAAAACTTTAAGAGATAATATATACGTGTCGCGACATTTTTTGTAGGCCTTGACTAGAAGAATTTAAAATTAAAAAATATTTGCAAAAGAATTGGAAATGAAAAAATTAGATCGTTTTTAATTTTTCACATACCCCAGGTGGCCCATTTTGGGGGCGCGTGGACACGCCCACTTAAACGCTATATAGTCCAATCTCAAAACTTAAGCTTGAATACACCTCTTTTATGCCTGTCTGAAATTTCATTGCAATCGAGCCATCCGTTTAGAAACGGCAGAATTATTTCCAATTTTTTTGCAAAATCCCCCACTGTGTGTCGGCGGCATATAGACCACTGAAAGAGACAGAAACATTAATAATATTTGTGGACGCAAAATAAAAATAAATTTACATTTAATACAATAGCAAAAATATTTATTGAAAATAATTTCATTTTAAGACAAATATTTTATTGAATTTTTTTTTTTTTTGTCAATTGCTTCATCGGGTTCTTAAATCGATTTTTGCTACCACAAAGAAATCTTTCTCGTTACTGAGCAAGTGAAAATGGGGGAAAAGCGTGGTAAAATCTTTAACAATTCTAAATCCTAAAATTTGACAGTGAAGTTAAATTAACGATTTTTTTTTTTTTTTTTTTGCAAATAAATATTTTTAGATTTATGTACATACATGTTTTGTTAAGGCTTAGGTATTTTAATAACGAAAACTTGAGCAAAAGATGTGCTTTGTAAAACTTCTTTTTGGCCAGCGGCAATTTGCTTTGCCCTTCCGGCATGATGTAAACTCTAATTGCTGCATTTTAATTTTAATGAATTTTCTCTCCAAAAATATACAAACAAACTGTGTTTTATAATTTAAATTTCAATAATCAGTTTGAAATATATGTATGTATGCTAATTAATTCTATTGAATGCCGATCAACAAGCAAAATTAAAAATTTAATTTATTAAAATAAATGAATCTAAAATTACTTACGAGTAGTTGTTATAACGACTGCAACCTGTTTCATTGTTAAAAACACAGAGGAAACCGTCATAAAATCAAATAAATTAACATGTATAAAAAACTAAGTTACGGAAAAAAATAGAAACCACAATGTCAAAGTGTGTGTGAGTGTGTGTGTGTGTGTTGCACACTTCAAATGAAACGTTAAACTGTAGCGATTTACTTTTGACCGGAAATAGCTTAACTACGAAAACATCAATAACGCACTGTACTCTACATCGCCACTCTCAACTTGTTTGTGGTCTCTGCTGTGTCAGATAAACATCTTATTAAAATTTCATTAATAATTTGATTTAATCTAAGCCTCATTAAATAATCAGAAATTAACCGCAAAACCACAATACTTGGCGCCTTTAAAAGCACACCAGAAACCGCGTTTAGCATGAGGAAATTTGGTTAAAAATAGACATATACATCACACAAGTAACTTGGGACAATTAACGATCAATAAGAAAAAAAAGAAGATGATTCAGTGTGATTTGTAGAAAAGCTAAACAAAACCGATTATGACCATGTTTGGCAATAGAGGGACGGCTGAAATCGGACGCGTTTGCAGGGAGAGCAACAAAAAAAAATAAACTTTAAGTTTCGAGTGATGGCCAAATAAGGCAACTTTTTTTTTTAAAGAAATCTTACATTCACTGGCTGTTTTATTTGCATGAATTGAGCTGCCACAAAAGTGTGTAATTCAATACGAATAACCACTTCAATAAATAAAATTAAAACTAAGCTTTTTTTTTAGCTCAAGAGAAGAAGCTGCTAAGCAACAAATTTAAATGCTGGAAATTTATTAACACGTTCTAAGAAGCCATGATCTAAAAAAAAAAAAACATAATAAAAAAGCTACTGTTTTAAATTTCATAGCCAAGTTTAGTTTTTGAACCCTTTATAAGAGATAAAGAGAACTGCAGAGAGAGAGAGAGAGAGAGAGATGGGGAAAACAAACAAACAAACAATCCCTTCCATTCTCAAACTTACTTCTTGGCCAGTTAGCGAACAGCCACCCACACACTAAAAAAATACGTTAAAAACTTACGGTTTAATTTACAAATGTTGCCTAATTCTTTAATAAGCAAAATTTTTAATAGACCCTTGCTTAAGCATTTAATACACCAGAATACTTGAAACAACACTTACTAACACAAAGTTCTCTATATACTCAAGACCTGAGAGTATAGAATTAGTTATGGACTGGGTTCGTAGCAAATTTGGGTGCTGATGATTGATGTGGTGGACGTGAAACAGCCAGAGCCAGGAAGTCTTCTATTTTACTTTTCCTGTCTTCTTAAAAAAAAAAAATTTTTTTCATTACTCTAATTTTATCACAAAAAAATCTTCTCAATTAGCAAGAAGTAAAAAATCAAACTACAAAATCCAATAAAATTATTAACAACTGTACAGTTCGACAATGAAGTTAATTTTCATTATCTATCGGAATAAAAAAAAAATATTTAAATTGTATATTTTTGTTCAGGCAAAATAAAATCGTGTTCTTGAAATTCAAATCAATTAAAAAGAAAAATAGGAAGAAAAACTTAATGTGTCGTTTTTCACAATAAACAAAATTACGAGCGATTTTTATTTTATTTTACCGCACGGCAATGTGGTGTCATAAATTCCTCAGCAGCGGTGTTTTCGCTCATAAATTAAACTATTAAAACAGATTTACTGCTGTTCATACTTTGTACATTAGGGGGTGTGAATTTGGCAAGCGATATTGTACCATCCAGCGGTGTTTCAATAGCTCTTGGCTTAAGGAAAATAAAGTTCGACCACTACATTTAAACAAAGAAATTTCTAGGTGTGCAATTTCAAGCCCATCTAAAAGTGCATGATACAGACTCAAAGTGTTCGAACAAAATATTAGAGGCTGTTCATACAGTTGACTTCTCTATGCGCCACCCATCTCACTAACTTGCCCCACTCAGGGTGCCCGAAGAGGCATCAAATGTATTTCCAAGCCCCAATAATCTGTTCCCCACATTATTTTATTTCCAAACTCACCACGTTTTTAATAAAAAAAAAAATCCAAAAAAAAACTTAAAATCAATGCCACAATATCGGCAAATTTTTTACACACAAATTGACCCGACCTAATGTTTATGCACAAACACATATTTATGCACATACCTAAACACAAATTTCTTTATTATTTTTTTGTTAGTGATGAGCCTTTAAAATGTATATATCATAATGAAGCCTGCCCAGAAGTTTTCAATTAGGGATTTTATAAAACGAAAAATACAATAAAACTCCTTCAATAATCTGGCGTCTGAACTTGATTCCAAATTTCTTCTGATATTCTTTGGAATCAAGTTCAGACGCCAGATTGGTGAGGGAGTTACGAAATAAAACAAGAATGGGGTATAGAAAATTTAAAAATGCAATAAAACAATATACAGTGCCTTAAATACTTATTTTCAGAGTCCCACATCATTATTGCAATACTTTTTTGCCATCAATTCTCAAAATATGCCACAACTGCACTGGCGTAAGCCCTTGTGGGAAAAAATGTAAGACCAACCTCCATTGCCTTTTTGTTTTCAACATAGTTTATTTTTTTGAATAGTATATTTTATTAATTAAGCAGGCTGTCTTACGAAAATAAGATTTTTATAGATTTTCTTTACATCGCCTTAACTAGTCCCACTGTACCTTTAGAGGAGTATAATGTATAAGCTTTGCTAGTTGTACCTTCTCAACATTTTCTCAACCCAACCCGTTCATTAATGGGCTCCCATACCGAAATAGTATTGGGAATTCGCCAACTAGTGCCACTGTGCAGCTGGAATAGTAGCATGTAAGACTAGTCCCACTGGCTTTCCTTCTCTCTCTCTCTCTCTCTCTCTGCCCCTCCTTAGGGCTCTCATGAAAATATTATGGGCGAATGCACCAACTACTTTATAAACAGAGAGAACGAAATTTGACATCTGAAAGCCATTTGGTGTCAGAAGCAAAAATAATCAACTGTACTACCAAGTTCACTTTGCGTGAATTCGCTTTGGCTTGCACTCACTTAGTTTAATGTTGCCAAGTTTAGGGAGCAAGATAGAGGAGAAGATTCAAAAATTGTATATTAGAAAGATGTCATGATTCCTCATAACAAAACTTTTATGAAAATCAAAATTTTGCAGTATCTCAATACGAAAAAAGGTTATGGTAAAGGCCCATGTAAAACAATTTTCGTATTGCCTCCGCTAAGAGTTAAATTACCGCAACTACTAAATAATTTAAACACAACCAACCAACAAAATGTAAATTATGTGTGTAATATATTTTATTAATTAAAAAATATAAAAACTATTAATGAAATGAACACAACAAGATATTTTTCATATAATTGTGAATGTTATTTTAATTTTTTATTTTTTCTTAACGCATTAAAACTTTTAGTTCATAAAATACGGTATTTTTTTGATTAATAAATTCTGCTCTGTTTTCCAACGAGCAGAGACCAAAAAAAAGCTACCAGACTTTTGCAGCAAAACGGGAGAAAAACAGACAGCCATAAAATCTACCCACGCTCATAATTTTCCCTCTATTACTGTCTGGTGTTTGTGTCTTTTTATACAAAATAAATAAATAAATATTACTAAATACAACAGCAAATACTACATGCTACTAAATCCGCAATGTTAATATTAAATAAAATTTTTAATTCATATTTTATAAAGTGATATTGCATAAATGTATGGAAAAAGAAAAGGAAAATGAAGCAAATTTACCAGAACCCTCAACAACAAAAGTAGTCCGTTTTTTAATCGAACTGTATGATTTGCCGACATTTCGTTGATACCAATCATTTCTGCAGCAAACTCGAAACATCTTAGACGCATGTTTGAGAATCAACTACTTATTGCAAAATTTAGCTGAACAAAATTAGAATCAGAAATGTTCAAACAAACTTTTAATACAGAAAAAAAATTTTCGTCTTCTAACACTTTTAATTCTCTTAATAACTTCTATACAATGAGTTATCGGTTATTACGATTTGTGCTTTTCAAAGTATCAAAAAGTAAAAGTTGTATAAAAGTATAGCAGGCTGAAAAAGATAGAACGCATTAATTAAGGGTGTGTTTTTGTATCTAAAATAATACAATTCAATTGGCTTCTAAAGCAAATAAATAATTAAGTTAATTTTTATTAACATTATCGGGCTCTTAGTTCGTTCTGACTTCCTCAGAATTGAGAAAAAATGTTGTAGTAAAATTGTGTTCAAATCTGTGTTTTTAGCAATTCACCTCATTTTTTTTTCTAAATCATTATTTCACCTCCTTAAACTTATTCGTGCAAGCATTGAAATCGTGTGTTCGCATATTGTTGTAACCCACTGTAACTACTACTGGCTTCAATGAGGAAAACTAAAAGAAGTTAAAATTATAATTGATAGAAAATATTATTTTGTGAGCGTGTGAGCGTGTGTGTGTGTGTGTATCATACAAGTCTTACTCAAACACAGTTGAATGGCAAAATGCATAAGGCTGGTTTGCTAATTTAAATTAACGCCATTTACAGATAAAACAAGTCGAAAACTTGTAGTCAATCAAATGATATTTTATGACAACAACCAAGATACCTAGAAAATAAACAAGAGACACAGATATTCTGAATTATTGCTGTATTTATGATTTATTGCTGTCGCTGAGAAAAAGCGACTGTGCTTAGTTTTCGGACACTTGTATCTGGCAGAAATCGCTTTAAATAAAAATATTATACGTACACATGTATAAAATTTGGCCAACCTAATGTCGGGTAAATATTAAAATGACGTTGATAATTTTTTGACATTTGTAGGTTTTATATTAAAAAAAAAATTAATATATATTTTATTTAAACGGGATTAGGAAATTGTCTCTACAGCTTGGCATTAAAATTAAAAGCAAACAAAAATATGAGTGTTTGTTTTCTTATTTTCTGTGATGTGAACATTTAATATGGTCAGTATATGGAGACGTATGTATGTATTTACAAATGCATGCTTGAGTCAATAGAATATTTCTAGACCACTAATTTTTACTTCATTATAAAATTTTACTTCCTCCGCAAGAAATTTGACTGACTTCATATTTTTTGTTTTTCTTCGAACCCTTTTTCATTTAATATTATTGTTTTCTTGAGCTGATATACCAAAAAGGCCTTCGGCCCAAGAAAATAATAATATTATTCAATAAAATGGTTTTTTTTTTCTTCTACTAGCTTTAGATTCAAATTAGAACAAATATTTGTAATTGCAGCAATAGAAGTGAATTTCAACTTTCATGTTTTCTATAGCTGGGGGACAACTGGCTGTTTTTTAAGCGGCACGACGTTTGGCAGAACTCAAATATGTCACAGATATTCTATTGGACATTATTCTTGAATGTAAATCATGAAAATCCGCATCTTATATGTAGCTGGGGGACAACTAGATGATGTGCTCCCTCCCCAGCGCACAGCTGGGTTTCAAACGCATGCCCATCATAACTAAACATTGCTTTATTTTAGCACTGCTTCGTCGATCGGCCAAACAACAATATTACCTTTGATTTACACAGAATTACAGAAATTCTAAAATCAATTAAAAAATTTGTTGTGTTAAAAACAATTTTGTTTGTTAATTACTTAAAGATTAAATTTTATATTTTAAGTTTTTTTATTATGAAATTGTAGTGATTTACATTTTTAAAGAAGACGAGAAAAGTAAAGTTGAAGACTTATTGGCTGGGGTACGCCCCACCACGCTCATCAACACTCGAATTGCTTCGCACCCAGTTCATATTTGCATACTGGCTTTTAAAAAAGCAGCTCCTAGCCATTCTGCTACCTGAGCTCTTCATTACTGACGTTCTTTATTTAAGCTATTGTGCATTTACAAATTTTTTTCATTGTATTTTTCTAATCATTGGAATATATTTTTTATCCTCTCACCATCAACATTTTTTTTTTTCTTTTTTGACTTTGCATGAATAAACCTCATAATTCTCATTAATTTCTTAATTGAATTTTAGTGTGTATTTAACTATATATTACTATGCCGTTGGACTATATCGAACTCCCCACCCCTTTTCACTTTTGCCAAGGTTTTTCCTCAATATTATTGGAATGCTGGAAGTTAGTTTTCCATCTCCCAAAGCAACTGGAAAACAAAACTAAAGAGCCATCAATAGATTTCTAATTTTTTAACACTTTCTCGCTTGGCGATGTATTTATATTATAGAGGAAAACCATTCCAATTCCCATCCACTTCATTTCGACTTTAATTAGTTTGAAATACCCCCATTAAAGACACCTAAATTTCATTGCTGCCGCCGGTCGCCTGCAGCTTAAGAAATTTTCTCAACAGCTCTTAAGTGTGTCAGCGATCAGAAACCAAATTGTGTCAGGATGGTATTTTCTTCTCCAGTTTTAATTACACAAATGTAAATGTTTATTTATGGTCGTATGAGCAGCTAAAAAATCTTATAATCAAAAATCATTTTTATGTGGTTGCTGGCACTTTTAAAGCTGAAAAAGTGGCTGCTGTTGGCTGTAAATCTTCTTCAACATTTTTATGATAGTGAAAGTGACAAGGTCTTGCACGGGTGTCGATTGCCTTAGTGCACCATTCTCAACGTGTAATTTTTTGTTCTTCTTTTTTCTAATATGCCTGGATAACAAAATGTGTTTGTACTCAAATATAAAATTGGGTCAAATTCGTTTATTTTCAGTTTTTTTTTTTTAATTTGAAAAATGTGTGACAAAATTTTGTAAATTGTTAAAGAAATTATAGTTTCTTTACAGGGGTGGGGCTCTATGTTGTGCTTTAAAAAAAAATTACATAAATTTGCTGTATATAAGAATTAAGTCCTCAGAAGTATAATTGCACAAAATTCCATAACACCGTTTTGCTATAGTTTTTAAATTACTTGATATTAAGTGCTGAAAGGCAGTAGTGATCTGTTTGAAAATGGAAAATGCAATGGAAGAATTGAAAATGAAAAAGCAATGTCCAAAATTTGTAAGCTTGAAGAATCATCCTCATTGTGAAGGAATGCATGATTGCTAAGCAGCTACATTGACATTACATATAAAATTATATACATTTATATTTCGCTGGCACTGATAAGCTTCTTATCAACAAAGTTACATCAGCATTTTTCATTTGCTTATTTCCGTGAAATTTTGTTACCGTGTGATGAAAACTCTCTTCCAACAACAAACCACCCTTGAAATAATTAGATAGTCATTATCTAATTAGATAAACGAAACTGTTTGGAACGTCACAACAATATCGCAATTGTGAAACTACCAAAGACGTCAAAACGATTGAGCAATAAAACCATTCAATATTGGCAATAAACATTCATCATGTGAGGAATAATAAATTCAGTAATTCGCGGAAACGAATTCCCATGCAAAAATATTTACAGCGGGCTGCCACATGTAGAATCTCACATAAGAAATTAGGGGAGCTTGTAGCCACAGAGGGTGAAAATTTTCTTTTGGGTTATGCTCCGAATCTATAGTATCCTTGACTATATGTTGAGTTCTCATGTTTTGCCGGTCTTTCAAGGCGTTATTTATGCATAAATATTTCCAGTAGTCAAAGAAAAGTTTTTAAAGCACACTACAGTATATATGTATCTAATTAATTTAAATGAATTATAAAAACATTAGTTCCTCATGTATAGTGCATAGATATTGTTATAGCTTCCCCATCGAATTTTCAGAGCTGTACTCTGAAAAAAAAGAAGCAAAAACAAAATTTACGACCAAAGTAATTATGACTCAGGTCAGCATGTTTGCTTTAACAAAACATGTTTACATGTGCCTGAATATTGAAACTTTTACGATGACTCACTTTAATTGACCAATCGCTTGTTAAGCATCAAACTTGACATCTATTGTTGCAAGAAATTTGAGTATTTTAAGAGCCGGAGGTAACAATTAAATGACACTTTAAGAGTTATTACAGCGACAACACTTCAAGTCATATGCAATTACAATTGTTAAAATAACACGCCAAAACTTTTATTGATGGTTAATGTGCTCTTTTTTTGTGATCACTAATTGCTTTATAAATATAGAAAGCAAATGACAAGATAAAAAATAAATAAAATTTAAAGTAAAAAATCTTATTAACAGCAGATTGAATTGATAGTACTAAAAGAACTGATTTTTAAAAACACTAAAGATGCACAATGACATATAATAGCCCACGAAGACCCTGACCACCGTTCTTTTGTTGAACTCTGCTTTGGCCCAGTACAGCTAAGAATGCTTATATACAGACAAATAAATCAACAAGTGCCAACGAATAAAAGAACACTAGAAAAAAAAAGGTAAAAGATTTGAATTTTCAAGGAACATATTTTTAAGTTACGTTTGCTCAACGAGCAAATACACAATTTATAGCAAACAGCTATTAGATCTTGCGAAAGCTTTGCTAAAGCGAACAAAAATTTGCCATAAATTTTGTATTTGCTCGTTGAGCAAACATAACCTCAAAGTAAGCAACTATTAAATTGCATAGTATTTACATTTTTTCCTATTTATTTTTTCTTTTCCTTGCAGTAATCATGTTAGTTTATATGCATTTTTAGTTGTTTATATGCATGTTAGTGGATCACATGGCTAAGCAGAAATAGTGGTCACGTTTTTTTTGGACAAAAATGGCTAAATATTTTTGTATTTGTATGATATTATATAGATGGGTCTGCTTTGCAAAGGCTTGTGTTAGGGCCAATATAAAATATAGCTTTATAGTGTCAACCACAAAGTTTAAAGAGAGGAAAGGCGGCCAATGCGAGATAGCAAATCGGCAAAAACTCTGCTCTTCTCATTTCTGGAGATGCCTTAAGACTTGTAGCAAAACAAAGCGAAAATTTTTCCGACCATAATACAACTAATAATGTCAGCTTTTAACTACAATAGGAACCAACTTCAATAAAAATAACATGCATTTTGTTTTTGTACAACTTCTGAAAACTGTCAAAAAGACGACACTTTTACATTTTTAGAAGAGAGATGAACAGAGCTTACACTGAATTGCTATCTGCATTCTTTTGATCTTTTTAAGTAAGCAGATGATTAAGGCTTCAGCCGATAAGGCTCCCTTATTAGTTGCATCATGCTTCCCCCAGTTCTTTTCATGCAGTAAGAAAGAGTTTACAATGCAGCTCCTCTTTTAGCGAACGTTATATCAGCTGATTTGGACGTTACTCTCTTCGCCTCTGTATGTTTTGTGACATCAACTGTAGACTTAAGAATTCGTCTGGTTGAGTCACATGGCAAACAGGCAACGAGGTACATCAAATCATATCTGTATCATTTTTAAGAAGTGTCCTGTATTATAAAGCAATAATATTTTATATATTTATTTTCTCTAGCTGAAGGTCTTTTTTATTAAAATATTTGATTACTTTTGTCTAAACTGGCGTCTGAATTTTTATTCTAAATTTCATCTGATATTCTTTATGGTTCTCTATCTTCTGCGAAATTTTATTTCAACTTGTTTTTATTTTTATAGATTTACATAAAACGTTACTCAAATACATTTTAGAAAAAATTTTATATGAAAAATTTGTCGTAAAATGTGTTTCAACAATGTTTTATTTTTTATGAATTCCGGTGTTAATATTTAGTTTTTTTCCGACCAAATAAATATTAAATCTTTTCCGATCAAATCAATCCTTTTTTATATTTTACCCCTTTGTTATATTTTATCACCGGTATTCATAAAAAAATAAAAAAGTTGCTCAAATACATTTTAGAAAAAATTTTATATGGAAAATTTGTCGTAAAATGTGTTTGAAGAATATTTTTTTATTTGTATATTTATTTTATTGAGCTGAAGGCCTTTTTTATTAAAAAAAAAATTTGATTGTTTTTGTCTAACCTGACGTCTGAACTTTGATTCCAAATTTTTCCTGATATTCTTTATGATTCTATTTCTTCTGAAAAATTTTATTTATGTAAATTTGCTCTTCTTTTTATAGATTTAATATTTGGTTTTTTTTTTCGACAAAATGTTAAATCGTTTCCGACCCAATCAAAGTTCCGACAAAAATAATCAAATATTTTAATAAAAAAGGTCTTCGGCTCAAGAAAATAAATATATAAAAAAGGGATGGGTAAAAAACCAAATATTAAATCAATAATATTTTGTTTTTGCAATAAATTTATTATAAGCGTTTTTTAATCTTATCACTTTGTATAGTAAATAGTTTTCTTACTTTAGTAAGTTTAGTAAAAATGGCAGGCATTAGAGTTGCCATACCAACCAGCAGTTCCCCAGCAGCACGTACTGCCATCGGTTTAGGTGCTGGTGTGTCAAAGTTGTACAATTTTACTTTTCTATTATTTATAAACTTTGCATACATTTTCTCTAATATTATTCGTTGTTGGAAATCAGGTTAAGTTGCGCTGCCCAAAACGTGAATATAATGCTGATCTCGTAAAACTGTCAATATATTTTAATCCAACTACAAAACTTTTAAATAGGCATAAAATACACTAAATCTGTTAAATGTTTTATACATGTTTTTCTGGTTGTTAAAAATATTAAATTGCTAAAATGATGTTTTTTTTTTTTTTGTTGTTGTTGAAGGCGACTAAAGCGACATTAATTTTATTATTGCCTGAATAATAATATTCTATTTCCTTGAATTGCTCCCAATGGCTTCTTGGCGATTTTATGACTTTTATTTCTTTAATTCGTTTATCTTTTTAAACTAAATAATATTCAATATACATATACACACATTGTATATTTGGTATTTTTTAAAGTTTGTTGCTATAAAATTTATTATGAAGAAAAACTCAAAGATGAAAAATCTAAACGAAAAATATAAGAAACTGAAAAATGTTGCATGGAAATACTTTTGTCTCACAAGATGTGGTGGGCGTTTTTTGATTATGATATACTGGCGAATTATGTTGTCATTTTAATTTTGCCTTCTTTTTTTCTTTTTGCTTTTCCTTTTTTCTTATAGTACTTGTTTTTTATTTATTTGTTTTCTTCAGCATGAAGTGTGTATTTTTATCATTGTTATAGAAAACATAATGCAAACTCTTGTATTTATTTAAAATGAAGTGCAGCCAAAAAAGTAAAAAAAAAAAATATACGGAGAAAGAAAAAAATAATAAATATTTGCAAATATTTAATATACGAGAGGCTGTTAAAACAGACGTCTTAAAATACATACTATTTATCTTCAAAATCCAGTTACACTGAAAGAAAATTCAAGTGAAGGCAAAATTGTCAAAAACTCAAATTATACGATCAACTATGATGGGGTGAGTGCAATGCGTTATGCAAAAAAAAAAAAAATACCATAAAAAGTTGACATCCCATCGATTTTGGCAAGTCACCTTTATAATCGGTAGCCTTACAAAGGCAGCTGACTACTGCTTCTAGCATCACCAACTGTCAAAACACCCAACACAAACGCGAACATATGGGTAACAGAATATTAACCTCCTAATTCATAAAAATTATAACAGGCTTATAAGATTGTTCTTTGACATATTTAATTTATAATTTATAATTTTTATGAATTAGACGTATGTATTTATACCAGCAACATCATGAAGTGTTTGTTGTTGTCATGTTTATTGTATTTATGCGACTACCTGGTATTCAGATACCTGGATTATTTTAAATAATTTCACTAAGTCGATAACTTTGCCGCCAATAGTGAGCAGTTCGTGATGGCAATATTCTTTAGTATACAGGGGCTCAGAATTGTAGATTATATTAAGCGCCTAGAAATATATTTAATTCACGGTATATCTTAGAGATAATGGGATTTATTTTATAAATATTTTCGTGCTTTTGTATATTACGTTTATTTTAGCTCTGTTCATAAGACGCCGGTGAAGAGTTTGCCATGGCGTGTAGTTTTTTCCATTTTATTTGAAGTGTGATTGTCTGCATACAAAATATAATTTACTTTAGCTTTTCCGACATTCTCTAGAAATTTATTTTCACTTTTATCTGATAAAGTGCAATGAAATTATTAATACTTGTATAATAGTCTGAACTGGCGTTTGGTAATCAATTACCCTATTTTTTTTTTAATGCGCCTCTATGTACACAGCATAGAATAATAACAGAAGGACCAGCAGTTTACCGGACTACAAAAATCACCACCCTTTTTTTTAATCAAATTTCATCGTCAAATTTCCCTGCCAGTGAAGGAAATGCAAATATTTTTATGACTATCGCTGTCTACTTTTCTATACAAACCACCTTAATTTTCTCGGTGTATTCATATACACAAATGTAAGTACATTGATAATTTAGTATGGCATAAAGTTTAACATAAATAATGTTGTTGTGTGCAGTTAAAGGGATTTATGTCATTCTTTTGCAAAGAACAAAAAAAAATAAACCAACAACAATAACGAAACACTGAATGAACACAACAACAGTGAAATTAAAAGAAGAAAAGCGAGAAAATTGTATTATTTAAATTTAAGAGCAGAGAAGAAAAAAAAACGCCAAACAGTATTTTAATACAATATTATTTAACAGGCAAGCATTCATAAGTGCATTTGCAACAGTAGAGAAAAACAACACAGGGCAACAAACAATGTGTTTTGAAAGAGGAAAAATGTCAACTTGTTCAAAACTTTAAGAATTATTCATTTGGACACTACAACATGCTTCACACTTTGTGGCATAAATGCACAAACAAAATACACAAACAAAACAAGACCAAAAAAAAATAAAACGCAATAAAAATAAATTTCATTTAGAATAGAAATAAATTAACATTAGCGGCTCTGAGTACGAGCATTTAGTAAATTTCACACTGCTACACATACAGACATATGTATGTATTTGCATTTGTGATTCTAAACTGATTGACGCTGAGATTTGTGCTACAATTTGCACAAGACAAGAAACAGCTGATATGTGCAACACTGTTGAAGGATCGAAGTAATAAAAATGCATTTATTTTTAAAAATTGCAATAACATTTGTTATCTGCAATCGTCAGTATTACAGACGTAAAACAAGTATCGAAAGAAGAACATATGGAGCATTGCTTGTAGAGCGGGCACCCCAAAAAAATTCTTTGATATTTGACATTTAATGGCACTTCTAAGTGCGTCAAATAGTTTTCTTCTATAAGATCACTGTGCTTGAATTTGAAACTTTTTTTCCGACAGACCCGGTACCCAGTGACCAAACCTAATTCGGGTGTGCAGACCGTTTTTTTAGGTTAGCTCTTGTTTTTGAGATATACCGTTATTTTAAAAATGGAGGAGGTAGGACAACAAATATTCTCTTAACTCAAAAACGATTTAAAATATTGGAAAGAACACAAAAACCGAAATTCGACCATAAAATTATCTTCCAATAACTGTTTTTTTTAGTGAGTTCAGTAGTTTAGAGAATACAAATTTTTTTCGATGAAAAAAATTCAATTTTTTGCAAAAGTGTGAAATGTCTTGTTCTTTAAAACAACATAAAATATCTAAAACTAAAGTTATGCTGATGAATTTTCACTTATACACAAAAATTAAAGTTCTAAACAAAAGAAGACTTAAATGACTAAAATCGGTGCACAACTTTGGAAGTTATTCACAGAAAATCACAAATTGCAGTTTCAAACGTGACGGCAACACATTCGCCTGCCAAAGTGCTGCCGCTTTGAACATTTTTCTTAAATTACTTTTTGAAGTAAAAAAATCATAGAACAAAAAGAGATTGAGAGAAAGATTCTTAGAGGAAAACTTCCAATTAAAATAAATTACTTTATCGCAATTCGAAATCAATAAAATCGCGCTTTTCTTTTACCTAAAACTTTTGTAAAAATGACCAATCGCTTAAGTATTTAAACCTTTTTAGGGGTCGGCCTTGGTATAATGGTGTCAATTGCTTGACAATGAGAAAGTGGGCTGCCAGACGCCTACAGATTTGGCACGCGAAGCCGGTGTTAAGGCGGAAATACCTTAGCCCTTACCTATAAAAATAGTTCTGAAATACAGTTAAAAAAAAGCAGCATTTTTGATGTTTCAAAACCGTTTATGCACTCGCGATTTTACGTTCTGAGCAAAAACTTTTCTCTGGCAGCACTGTTTTACCAATATTTTCATATCTTCCGCAACTTCAACACCCAATTATTAAGAAACTAAAAGCCCGCAGTAGACTTTAACTTCAGCTTTGGAAGATCTACTACCACCTCTGCGAACCACTAATTTTTTTCAAAGCCTGGCTTCTTATTTCAAAGCTTACTATTTTTTTGGTACCAAAATCTCTAATTTTTTCACTTTTTACTTATGGTACCAACATTAAAAAACAATTAAAATATACATAGAATATAAATTCCATGACTAAAACAATCTTTATTTAGAAAAATACTAAAAATACTTCGAAAAATCGTTCAGCAAATATGAGCAAGAAAATAAGAAAACGTTTAAAATAACAACTAACTAATAAAGTTCAATATCAATGTGAAATTATTTCGAAATCTTATAAACAAACAAACAAACAAATGAACATTCATATTTCGATCTGTATGTGCTGCACATATCGACAACAACTTGTAATAAATTCCCAAAATGAGAAAAGAAAAACAAAATAGAATTTTTCCTGTTCGGTGTGTATTCATCCACATAATTGAATAATCAGACCAAAAATATAAAACAATTCAACTTGTTGCAGTAATAAAATATTAAATGCAAATTTTGTTTACATTCTAAAAAAATTAAGGAGAAATATCGCAACAAAAACATTAGAAACGAAAGGCTTTGGAATGTTGAGTGTAAACGACTAGCAAACGCACTATCTGTCTCGGAAAACTTTCTTTAGTTTGCAGCCACCGCTCAAGAAACATCAGAGAGATATAAGAAAAATAATTTTTAGGTAGCAGGTCAAAAACACGAAGGGAAACAAAAATTCAATACAACCTAAATATTAACAAAATTTGAAAAATATTATTAGTGATTAAATTTAGGTTTGAAATTTCGGGAACTTTGTTAATGAAAACGAAACGGTGTGCGTGTGTGTGTGGGTTAGGGTGGTTCCATTTAATAACCTATCTGTGTCATACTTTTTTTTTTGGATAACATTTGGAAAAGCAATTTTGAGGCGTCTAATTTTAACTTTCTTTGCTTTAGTATGGCAGCTTCCTCCAGGAGACGAGATATGGGGTCAGTGTGCTTTAAAAATTACTGAGCCTGGACATCAATCAGTCCCACGCTTCCGCATTGAAAATATAATTTTCCCCACATCACAAATGGAATGCATTGTACGTTCAATTCCCAATAATTTTTTTTTTTGCCGACTAGAAGTTTGGCGGCTTCGAAACAGCTAGTTGTCCACCTAGCTAAAGGTCCTTGATGTTTTCTTTGTCTTTTTTAATTAATATCAATCACAAAAATAATATTAATATATACTGAACTGAAGCCTGATAAACGTAACTCGAAATAATAATATAAGAAACCGTTCAAATAATAAAAATGTATTAATTTCTCTCCAAAATTGTTTCCACCTTAACTACCGAGTAGCAGGTCTCCTCAGGGTGGGGCTTGCATACAAAAATGCAGAAAAAAAATTTTAATTCGGACCAGATATGATTTATGTTGTTCATGAATGTTGGTAATACATTTTAAGGCGGGAAAAATATTTTTTGAATATTTTTTGAATGTTTGTTAATCAAATTTTTTCAATAATTTGTTTTTTGAATTTTATAATTATTTTCCTGAAGATGATAACAAATTGTTGGCGAAATATTGAAAATAAATAAAGAATTGTTGAAACTTATTTTTTATAAAAAAAAAACAAAGAAGCTTGAATAATTAATTTAATATTGATATACATAATTTAAAATCAACTCTCTACCAAAACTGCTGGTTATTTAAATCATTCTAATTATTGCAATGGCTGTGTGGGTGTGGTGACAGATCAATAGTCACGGAGCTGAGATTCGAATCCCCTCAGAGGTAAAATGGAAATGTTTAGGTACAAAAGTAAAAGAATGGAAATATGAACAATTTATAATAAGCGAAATAAATATTAATTTTATCATATATTTTACATATTTATTTGAGCTTATTGTCCTGAAGGACCTAAGAAAGACCTAAGAAAAGACCTTAAGCTCAAATAAATGTATAAAATATAAGAAAAAAGGGGTAAAAATAACTAGATATTAAATCTATTAATTTTATCTTAATTCTTGACTCTATTCACATGTTAAATCAACACGAATCTAAAATGTTTTAATAGAATTAAACTTTGCTCCGAGGTTAAAACGAATGAGACTGATTTGAAATGAAAAATCTATAAAGGAAAATTATTGCTATATTATGCAAAATCAATTTAGCTAACAATACCTTCATTTGCAATTATATATCACCTGCAATTATATATCATTTACGTGCTGATGACCATCGTGGTGGGAATGAAACAGTCAGGACATGTTTCCCAGAAAATAAGAGTTCAGTTTTACTTTTCTTTTCTTCTTTAAAAATGTTAATCAATACATTTTTTGCGCAAAAAGTATTTCTCAATTCAGAAGAAGTGAAATAAAACTAAACCTCTTTAAAGAAATTAGGATTGGTAAAACATAAAGTTCGACTATAAATTTAATATTTAGTTATTTCGACCCCTTCTTCTCTTGTGTTTTATATATTTATTCGAGCTTAAGGTCTTTTTTATTCAATAATTTGAGTATTTTTGTCAATATTTCGCTCTTCTTCGGATAGCTTCTTCAGGACAATAATAATGAATAATGTTTTGATTGGCTTTTTCAAAAAAAAACAAACATAACAACAAACATATTTGAAAGAAAAATATTTTCGTTTTTTCTTTCACATTCAAAAATTCAAAAAGGAAAATATTGTTCTTTCTTTCTATACACTCATAAAATTACATAAAAATTATCATTATAAAATTATATATATAAACATACATATATGAAATAATAACTAACATGAACAACAATAACGCGAACAACAATTATATATATATAAACACTTATATGAATGAAAAATATTTTCTTTTATGCAATTTAATTTACAAAAAGATTTTAATAGAAAATATTTAACATTCTTACACTATATTAAATAATGAAAAAATCTATACATTACAGTAAACCAAGAATCATAACAACATAAAAACAAAAACAAAAAACAACACCTCTCTAATTTTTAACAGGAGATTGCTAGGTCAAGGTTAGCGATAATGATAGATAATCATATTAAAGGTAGCAGATTATCAGATAGAGATAAATTTGTATTAAGCAAAGTTAAGGAAGCTAAACGTTTTCTGAATGAGAATAAAGACATTCTTATTTTAAATGCAGATAAGGGCAATACAACAGTAGCCATGAATAGATGTGACTATGAATCAAGGATGAATGACATTCTTAGTGATACAGCAGGATACACTCTTACAAATAGGGATCCAACGAATAAATTGCAGAAACAGAATAATGATATTGTTGAGACACTTTTTAGGACTGGGATTATTACACAGAATGAGAAATTCAGACTTAGAACAAATGTAGCTATGGCACCCAGAATATATGGGGTACCTAAGGTTCATAAGGAGAATTTTCCCTTAAGACCTATTTGTTCGTGTGTTAGCACTCCCACATTTGAACTTTGCAAATATGTATCAGGTATTCTTAAGAAAATTACTGAGAATTCAAGGTATAATATTAAGGACGCCTTACAATTTAAGGACAAGATAAAGGATCTAAACTTAGATAGTGAGGATAGATTAATTTCATTGGACGTTGTATCGTTATTTCCTAGCATACCTATTGATTTGGCAAAACATATTATAGAAAATAAATGGGACAGAATAAAGGAATACACGAATATAGACAAGAATTTCTTCTTACGAATAGTAGGTTTTTGTATAGAAGATAGCAGATATTTTCAGTACGATAAGAAAGTATACATTCAGCAAAGAGGACTTCCGATGGGATCTCCAGCTTCTCCGATTGTGGCGGATATAGTTATGGAGGAATTGCTAGATAGTTGTATTGAAAGAATGGCTATAAAACCAAAAATTATTACTAAGTATGTAGATGATTTATTTTGTGTTATTTCTGAAGGTGAGATAGATAATATTTTGAATATTTTTAATAATTATCACACCAACATTAAATTTACAATTGAAAGGGAATCAAATTGTAAACTTTCATATTTAGACACTTTGGTATTAAGAAGAGATAATAAGTTATTAGTAGATTGGTATCAGAAACCCACTTCATCAGGAAGGATTATTAACTATTTTTCAAAGCATCCGAAAAGAATAATTTTGAATACAGCTAGAAATTTAATAAATAGAGTTTTAACAATAAGTGATAGAGTTTTTCATAAAAAGAATAAACATATTGTTAAAGACATTTTGACCAAAAATAGTTTTCCAATTGGACTTACAACAAAATTGATAAGACAACATGAAAGGCAATTTACACACAGAAATGTAATTACAACTACACCAAAAATTTATAAAACACTTACATATATCCCGGAAATATCAGAAAAGTTTGAAAAGTCTAATATATTTAATAAAGAAAAGTATATGATGGCCCATAAAACTTATAAAACATTATATACATTATTCAGTAAAATGAAAGATAGAGTGGACAAAATGGAGATGTCCAATGTAGTTTATAGTATACCATGTGGTGGAAATGACGTAGAAAACTGTAATGAGGTGTACATAGGAACAACTAAAAATAAGCTTAAAACTAGATTAGCAGGACATAGATCAGATCACAAGTATAGGAGGATAAATTTAACGCACAAGACAGCATTGACAGCACATTGTGCAAGATTAGATCACGTTCCAAAATTTGAGGACACATCTATATTGGGTAGAGATAGTAATTACAAACGCAGACTTACATTAGAAATGTTACATATTATCAACACACCGGTAGATAGGAGAATAAACTTTAAGGCAGATACAGACAATATAGCGCAGATATATAAGTATTTAGTTAAAAATTAGAGAGGTGTTGTTTTTTGTTTTTGTTTTTATGTTGTTATGATTCTTGGTTTACTGTAATGTATAGATTTTTTCATTATTTAATATAGTGTAAGAATGTTAAATATTTTCTATTAAAATCTTTTTGTAAATTAAATTGCATAAAAGAAAATATTTTTCATTCATATAAGTGTTTATATATATATAATTGTTGTTCGCGTTATTGTTGTTCATGTTAGTTATTATTTCATATATGTATGTTTATATATATAATTTTATAATGATAATTTTTATGTAATTTTATGAGTGTATAGAAAGAAAGAACAATATTTTCCTTTTTGAATTTTTGAATGTGAAAGAAAAAACGAAAATATTTTTCTTTCAAATATGTTTGTTGTTATGTTTGTTTTTTTTTGAAAAAGCCAATCAAAACATTATTCATTATTATTGTCCTGAAGAAGCTATCCGAAGGAGAGCGAAATATTGACAAAAATACTCAAATTATTGAATAAAAAAGACCTTAAGTTCGACTATAAATCTTAAAGCATTGGCCTTGCTTTCTAAGTTTTAAGCTTGTTTTTTATCTTCTTGCTTTTTCTTAGTGATTTGACGCCCAGCTTTCAAAGCTTTCATTTTCTTTTCTTTGGAAAAAGATTAAATTCTTTCAAAAAAGAAGCAGCTTCAGTTACCAACTAATCGCTAGCAACACAACTGATTCCCCACCTCTGTAGCGTAAGCCAGAGAAAACTTACAGGTAATGAATGAAATTGTAAGAGAATTACTACGTCAGTTTCATTGAACTTGATTTTCTCAATCCAAACAATCCATATAAATAATCAAAATTATAAAAGTGCCGGCAAGTAATGATGAAAAGATTCTATTTTTATAAAATTCTCTACGATGTGTTTACACTTAAGTACCATTCACAAGGGATGCGGAATAAAATTAAACACATAATTTACTTATAGTACTTCATAAACAGTTGCGTTGGTGGGGCGGGTTGTAGAAAATTCTTGACGTAATCGATGAGAGAAAAAACTATCAAATGTATTAATAGTTTTGCTGCTTATTACACAGTTCGACAAAATGAAAATGTTACTGGATATTTTATGTATATTTCATTTCATTAAACAGGGGATTTTGAGGAAAACAAAACAAGTTAAAAATTCGCAAGCATTCAAACCGAAAAATAACTTGCACAGAGGTTTAATATTTGCCTTCGTTTGAAAAACAAAACATTGCATTATGGACATGAGGATGGTTTGCAAAGAATGTGCGGCAGCTATCCACCAGAATTGAAGATTAGTGAAAAGCGATTACAAAAAATTCGCCATGCTTTCAAACAACATCGTTTGTGTTAAACACATTAACATATTTGTATTGCGACCATAAAATTTTACATGCCACATTTAAGAGCTCTTCCCAGCGCATATTTCTGTCTGTGGCCGATTTTGCCTAGGGCGTAAAATTGAAATTGTGACTTTTCCATCCCTGATTTGTATCTGCCAAAATGGCAACTTTTTCTGAATAAAAAGAAAAAGTTTCATCAAAATTTTGAAAAAAAAATGTATTTATATTCGCAAATAAAAAGGTTGCAAGGCTTAAAATCAACATAACTCAACTTATTTTTGTATGGAGACCAAACCATTCCAATGTAATGAATTTATAAGCTGAGGGCAACTTTCACCAACTCCCAATAATGTTAACATTAGTTAAAGGTACATTTAGTAAGCCTGAGCTATAAACTGTACGTTAACAAATTTTTGTTTTCGCAACTAGCCGATAAAATAAAATACATTTTTCTCAATGTGTAGCAACACTGAATGTTTGAAAAAGAGTAAGTGCCTGAAAAAATTAGTGTTTTCAAAGAAACTCGTGCCATCATGCAACTATTTCATTGGGATATATGCCTAACAACATGTGGTAAATGTATGATCTAAACTTCCCTTTAAGTTACAGATTTGACTATCTTCCCGATAACTTATCGCTCACTTTTATATTAAAGAAAAGTTGTGATATTGAAAAGTGGTTTATCTAGACGATAACGTGCTATCGTAAGCTATCGAGAAAGGAAATCATTATAACTTGGCAATAACGCTAGCGTTAGCTGAAGATATCTTTAACAAAAGTGAGCGATAAACTGGACGGCAAGCAATTTTCATTATCACAACTTGTCGGTAAGGAAAATTAGTTTTTTGTTTGTGGCAACACATTTTTCCTATTCATTAACCATTTCAGTTTGATAAAGTTAAGCCTCGCGTAAACTTTTTGTCAAAGGAAACTTGTAATAATACAAAATGGTTTATCTGCTTGATTAAATCCTACTTTTAACTAACAACAGTTTGTAATAATGGCCCTAAGTCGTAAAAGTAACAAGTTGGTCCCGAATCAGCTTTTCCTCATACTATTTTTAAACTCATTACAAACCAAATGTTTACATTCTTCTAAATTTTATTGCTTTGTTTTTTTTTTCTAAGGAGACGCCATTTAGCGTTTTTTTTTCTCTTTGTTTTTTATTGTGCCCATGAATATCGTTTTTATTTTAACTAATTATTTATTTGTTCAAACTGTTCTTGATGAACCGAAATTTTCTTTTTATGGTCAAGCGCCAAAATAACACAATATTTGATCAACAATCACCTGCTGGGTTTCTAAAATGTTCTTTAATACACTAAAATAAAATAAGAAAATAAACAACTATCAGCATCATACAATTGGGATCTTCAACGTCATCATCGTGAATCTGAATCTAATAGCACTGATGCTTCTACATAATAATAATCATCATCTATTCATAGACCTTTAGTTGTAGCTAGAAATAGCAACAACAACAACAGAAATCATGTAGTTGTTGTAAGTGTATGGTCGATGGTTGCAAGCAGATTTCGACAGATGAATGTTACGCTGTTTTGTAAATATCGACATTTTATGACGACGTGCGGCTAATTTAGGCATGATGCCGGTAATAGTTTTACTTTTTTCTCTTTGTTTGTTGTGTGCTTTTTTCTGAGCACTTTTTTCAAAACGGTTTTTGGGGTATTCCACACTGAAAGGGGTTCATTATTTCACAGAATCTTCATTATAACGATAGACTATATTAACAGTAATTGTAAATTATAACAAATATATTTGTTATAGCCAAAAAAAAATCAGTGCCAGTTCATCTTCAAGTTTGGCTTCATTTAAACTAGTAAATCTTTTAATCAGCGTAGACATGCACCACATTTAAACGAAGAAAATTTAAAGTTTAAATTTCAGTCATCAAACAGTGCTGAACATCAGCTGTTTGACATTTTTAGCAATGCTGTCAATTTTCTAATGCTAAAACAGTCAACAGTAAATGCTTCACTAATTTACTGCAGTCAAGCTTAAAGTGCAATTAAATCATAGAAAAGAACTTTTTTCTAATACAATTGTTAACCTAGAGTTGCTCGTGCTTGAGTGACAAGCATGTGAGAGCAAGCATAGCAGACATCAACAATTTTATTGACTTCTTATCAAGTAACAGTCGCATGTATCACACAACAAATATTTACTAATGCCATTAAATGGCGTGTTGAACATTTTCACTTTATGTAGTCCAAAAAAAAAAAACATACCAAAAGCGGCAACACTTTATTTATTTATGCATTTTTTTATATAAACATGCATATATTCAAGTAATACAAGTCCATACAGCCAATAATAATATTTTACAAAGAGAATCAAATTTAAGCAAGTCAGGGTTTGACAGATTAAGAAAAAATTAAATATAAGGCATGCACCTGCATGTCTGCTATAGAGCTATAGTTATAACAAACATCAAATTATTTGAATTATTTTAAATTAAAACCTTTAGAAATATTCCTCTTTGTCATGGAATGACCCTTTATATGAGAAAAGAGATCATTTTGTGTTTATCGATACCCTACACAATTTGTTTAGGCTCGTATTACGGCTAAAATCCATAGTCTTCAATAAATATTTTTCAACAGCTCTAAAAATAATATGATTATGCCAATAATAGAGTAAAAGTTGGTATCAAATGCTTTGGCAATCTATTAGAGAACTGCTTAAGTCCTTGGAAAATGAATTCAATGAACTAATTTTGTCTCAGCGTCTCAAAGAACTAACGGCCTGTGTGCTGGCTATAGGGGGCAACGCAATAACAGCAACATCATCGAGTGAAATTGTAAAATAAGACGACCTGTTAAATTTAGACAAAGTGTATACACCGTTTTTTTTTCTCTTCTTGTTTTGTTTTTTGCTCCATGTTCTAGTTTTGCTATTTCATATTTTGTTTGTTTAAGAAAGATCAAAGTTTTGCATATTTTTGGCCTGAAAGTTTTCCGCCCGAACAGTTGAATAATTATTATGATAATGATCATAATAATCTGGTAATGAAGGTTGTTGTTGGTCATGATGGTGTTGTATTTAATGTTTTGGCTAATGGGGCACACAGGCGGTGCTGCCAATCTTTTTTTTTTTTTTCTTTCTTTTATTCAAAGCAAATCTGGTCTTTCTAGCCCTCTTGTCGCAGAGTCAAATCGACAAAACAATTCATCTCTATTTATGACGCAGTTGTAAGATACTTCTTACCCCTTTTTTTTGATGGGTTTCTTTCTCTAAAGTGCTTGAAAAATAAATTTGTATTATTGATGATTGCAGGCAAAAGGCCACAGCCAACTGCAAACTAAATTTAGATTAATTTGCCTTTTTTTCAATTTAAATTTAGATCGAATTGAAAATCTATTTTTAATCACTTTTTGTCAGAAAATGCATTTATAAATTTATTCAGCTGATTGGCTGGCGTCGTAATCTTGAGATTATTTAATGATGACTTGCCGGCAAATAAATTTAGAACAGATTTTTTTTCCGCTTATTTTGTTATTAAAAAATAAATTTATGACAATTTTATTAAAAACAAAGAAAAAAAAAAAGAATTTGTTGTGCTATTTCTGTTTTAATTTGCAAATAAATAATTCGCTTTAATTTTTCTGCATTGAGTCACAGTTTAAAAATATTGCCATATGCCTATTTAAATAAAAATTATATTAATTTGTAATAATTTGCAATTGATTATTTTTCTTGCCATAATTTTTAGTGTTATAAAAACCAAATGTAATTAATGTCAATTTATTGACCCACTTTCTCTTCTTCCGAGACGTTTTATTTTTTGTGGCTTAATATTTTATTTTCTTTTTCTTTTCTGAAAAAAAAAAAATGCTTGTTGTCAATCTCATCTCATTCACATTTTCCAAATATGGTGAATTTTATTTAATTTTTAAAATATTATATTGCATATTTTTTCCATAAATGTGGTGCAGTAATTGATTTGAGTTTGTTATTTATATTATTTTTTGAGTGTGGGTGCTAAAGTGGCAATTTATTAAATACAAAAAGATTCCAATGAATATATACACATTAGGACCAGTCCATTTGTATGGTCGATACTATGGCGTCGATGTCCAGATGGCCTTTGGCATTAGAATAAAACAAAAATCCCACTACCATTAGAAATATTATCCTGAAGTTGCGAAAAAACTGTTAGCGAAATATTGAATAATATTGTTAATAAATTTTATATATATATATATCTATATATATAAAAAAAAGCAATCTGAAGCTGCAGAATTTGGTTTTTTCCAAAAAATTAAGAAGATCAAATAAAATTTATACGTTTAAAAAACTCCCACTACGACATTTTTGTAACAGAGGATTAAGTAGGCATGGTACGTGGTTAGTGAGTTTGAAAAAAAATATTACTGAGAAAAAATTATTGGGGGTTGGTCATACATTTGACTACTCAACGATCACCTGGGTTACGTTGGTGTGATGGAGAGAAAATTTAAATCTCTAAGCCCAAATGTGGGTACCTACGAACAATCAGTGCCAGCGTGCCCGTAAGGGAGTCAAATGTATGACCATAGCCCAATCATTTTTTCTCTCCAATGTTTTTTTTTTCGAACACACCGAGCCCCTACAACGATTCCTCAGCGTGACTCCCATAGAAAAATATGAAATAAAAAAAAATTAACTTAATTATTTATTCGCTATAAGAGCCAATTGAAATTTATTACTTTAGGTCTAAAATTAAGGTCTATTTTTTTAGACCTAAAGTAGTTAATAAAAAAAAAATTTAAACTGGCTGCCTCCAAAATGTTTTCTTTGATATGTTGCAATGGAATTTTTTCCCTCTTGCTCAATCGACCCACCCTCATGCACTTGTATATATAATATTTTTAATTTAAAACAAAATATATATGGAATATTGTTGCTGGTTACATAATCTCTAGCGACAATTTATTAAATAGAACTTCACATTTTTTTAATATGTGTTTCTTGCTCCGCTGTTTCGTCACAATGTGTACAGGGATGGAAAAGTAGAATGCTAGAAACGTTATAAATCAGCTGAGCTATTAAAACTTCTACATATTGCAAATACATATGGATACAGATAACACTAACTTTATACTAAACAAATAAACATCAAAAATAGCGTGACCACTACTTTTTTGTTTTCGTCCATTTTGAGCAAATACATTCACCCAAACAGCTTAGAGTTTATTTATTAACATTTATAAATTAATTAAAATAAATTAAATAAAATAATTAAAATTTATAATTAATATAATTTTTATTTAAATATTAACGCAAAAACGGCAGAAAGGCCCTAGAAAATTAGGTACACGCATTGAATTTGAAAACATCTTAAATTTTTAGTTGCACAGCTAGTAAATACGTCTTTCTGAAGCAAAATTTTATTTTTTCTTAACGCATTTATGTGACATTAAATAATTGTTTGCTAAAACTCAGCATACTTATCTCGGTGGAATAAATACACCCTTTTAAAATACCCAAACAATTATTTTATCTTAAAAACCCAGAGTAAGAATAAATAAAAATTTGTTTTAAAAATTTATTGACCGCTTGTGCAAATAAAACCCTAATAAATGGTGTTTTTAATATTCAAACATTTACCTTTTCTTATTATTCCTTTCGCCAATAATAACAGAAAAAAAAAACGCAATGTTAAACTAAAATAAAAAAACTGCTTTGAAGTCATGTTAAATTTGTACAGAAATAAATGAGGATCTGATTCAAAATTTACGCTATTTACATTGATTGTGGTCTTATTTATTATAATTGTTGCTGTGGCTCAGTGAGCGTGGTGGCTGCTCATTAGTTGTAAGTTTGCGGTTCGAATCCCGTCACAGCTAAACGAAAAAATTTACAGCATGAAATTTATATGAAATCTAAGAAGGAAATGAGCTGGTAATATATAAATAGTAATCTATAAATAGAGAAAACAAATATATAAATAGAACCAAAGGGCAAAACAACACGAAGAAATATAAATTTTCCCTTTGATTTTTGAATAAAAAATAGTTTTAGACTAAAATGATAGATAAGGTATCTTAATTTCTACGCTAAACAAAAGTAGTGATCCCGCATTTTTCGTTAAAATTTTAAATTTTCATAAGAATATGTCTAAAACCATTGATGGCAACTAATATTTAACTCAACAAGAACAAAAGAAATGAATTTATGAACAAACTTGGTGCTGATGTGAAGCGTGGCGGCCACGAAACAGCTGATTTTGCTCCAGCAAAGACCGTAATTTTATTTGATTATTATTTATATTCATCATTAATGTCAATTATAGCAATAATTTTAATTATTTACTCCTATTTACAATTGTTCCAATTGTTTATCAAACACTAATTATTTTAATCATACGAAAATAACAAAAGTTCTAAGTAGATTAAATTTTTTGGTTCGATTCAGCACAGCAATACGAGTACAACAGAACTCGGACAATAGATTATGAAAGATTTCTATCAGATCGCATCAATTTCACTGCTTGATTTGTTGTGGTCCAGAGTGGAATATAGCAACTAAAATAATACTAGTGATGAGATTAGCGGGTCTTGTGACGGCAGGCAAAGACTGAGAGCATAATATTTCTTTCAAAATATGTTCCTCAAGTGAAATTATCGTACACTTCTTTCATAAAACCTAACCAAGCCAAAAACAGAATCGTAATGACGTCTTGAAAAGGGGAGCTGCTGATCGCTAATAATTTTTCATATTAACTTTGTTGTTTTAAATGTTGATCACTACAGCATTTACACAAAAATATAAAAACCAAAGTTAATCAAGAATTGTGAGCTATAAAGTTTGATTCAAGAGTAAGAAATTTGTGTAAAAGTACGAGTAGGTACGATTTGAGTAAAATTTTACTTAAATACTCTTTTAGCCAGCCTTGTGCTTTGGGTGACTTGAAGCAGCCATTTTTTGTAAGTAGGAAGGCATGTATGCACACTACCTACTGCGCGATTAAGTCATTCATCATTATCTTCAAGTTCTGATTTACAATCGCACAACAAAAATAAACTGTCTCAAAATGATTTCACACATCAAAAAAACTTTTCCACGTTTGTGTCTCTTTTTTTATACCTATTAGAAAATTTTTCATTGGAACTTTGTTTTTATATATGTATGTATTTATGTATGTATGTATGTATGTATGTATGTATATATGTATGTATGTATGTATGTATGTATGTATGTATGTATGTATGTATGTATGTATGTATGTATGTATGTATGTATGTATGTATGCATGTTTATCTGCATGTAATTGTTTGTCATGCTGATAAAGTTGCTGCTGTTGTTATTTTCACTGGAAATCAGTTCATTTTGTTTCTTTTGTATGTTGTTGCTACTTTTTAAGTGCCATTGCGTTAAAAAGAGATATACAATTATTATTTCGTTGCTATTGTTGTTGTTGTTTAATTTTAAACTTCAATTGTTTTCTTTGTTATTGTTATTGGATAATGGTTGTTGTTACTCTTCTACAAACAAACAAACAAACAAACAACATTAATATTTTTCTTGACTCCACCTCTTTCGGGCTTGACGATCATCATTTAACAACAACCAGACAACAATTGCAGCCACAAAACAATCACAATCTGAACAACTACTCGAACAGTGTTCACCAATACCAATTGATGATCGATCCATCCATCTGCCTCATGAGAATGATGTATTTTGAAAGCTGTTTGTGCATTCTGTATTTTTTTATTATTTAAAATTGTGTTCAAGAAAGAAACAAAAGTGTCACTGTATTAGAGAGAAAGTACAAACGTATGTATGTTTATAAGTATAAGTATATTTATTAGGGAGACTTGATTTAGCAATCGATATTGTGCCATCGCACAGCATGATTACGTACGACATATCAAAAATGTCAGTTTCGAGGCGCCCAAATTAAAAATTTTGGTATATTTGGCTGGAAGTGGCTTGAGAAGGCGTAGTACGGACTCGATGTGTTCGAAACAAATATTGGAGAGACAAAATTATTGGCGGTTGGTCATACATTTGGCTTCTCTAAGGGAAACTTTGGACTGATTTGTACTAATTTTTGTCATGCCCAAAGCTATCGAAAATTCGATGGCCCAATATCGGCAAATACTTGTCGTTACAAATCGTTCCCCCACCCTAATAGTTATAAATATGTGTCAATAATGTTAATTCTGTGTTTTAATCCGTTGACAACCTAAACAAATTAACGTTCAGATATCCAGACCTTGTAGAAGTTTAAAATGAAATTGTTTTAAAAGAAATTAAATTTGAATTGAAGACTCTTCTTGGGGATTTTTTTTTCCTTTTTTGCGGAAAACTGAAAACTAAAAACTAAAAACGCTTAAGGCAGGGATGAAAAATCAGTTCTGCCTTAACGCATTATTTTTACTTGTTTTATAAATTTTCATTAAATATACAAAGTTGCATTGTTTACTGTAGCAGAATCAGTGCTAAAAGTATTGAAATATTTGAATTTCTATTTACAATTGGCAAGAGCATCTTTTTGTGTCAAGATCTGGTTTGTCTATGAAAAATAAATAAAATTGTGTTTATATTAAATTTAGTTTTAAAATTTTTATCTTAAATACTTGTATTCAACTACTGCAAATAAATGTGGTGGCATGCGGAACCAAGTTCGTAAGAAATAAACAAATAAACATTAATAAAATGTTACAAATCAGAAAATATGCATTGTTTTTCATAGTTTGAGAAGCTAAATTGTTGTACATACTCACAATTGTTCTTGTAAACACATTATACAATCGGCATGCATATATTTATACATTCCCATAATTAATACACTTAAAATATGTATCGTCAAATTGGCAAATATAAACCCACAGACACAAGTGAGCGCTACATGCATATGGATACATTAAGTGACATCCTTAGCAAATTATTGCATTTCGCAAGAGCATATTTTAAGGTTATGTTTGCTCAACGAGTAGATATAAAGCTTATAGCGAATAATAGTTGTGCTCCGTACTCAATATTGGTAGCAATTTTACCGAACTTTGGCCAAAAAGTACGGCATCAAACTTAGTTATAGTTATAACATTAACTAACACCAATGAAAACAAAAAACAAGAAAAAAACAAGCAGTGATGAAGAGCTCAGTTAAAAGGATGTCTGAGCACTGCTGCCTAAAAGCATCATGCAATTAGTTGCTTCTTGGGCTTGAAGCACTTTGAGTACTGCTGATGAAACAGCAATAATATGTTCCCTAATCAATAAGTCGTCCACTGTACCTTTCTGCTCCTCTTTAACGGATTCTGTTAATAATAACAAAATCTCTCATTGTCTACTCCAGCTTCAAACGAGTCTCAGGTGTACTTGGCTTATATTACTTTGAAGACAATAAATATCACGGTATCATTTTGATATTTTTAATTACAAATACAATGGTACCACCACACACACACACACACACACACACACGCAGAAGACATGTTAATAAATAAAAGGAACTATCTTTCTTGACTTCAACTTACTTACGGCCTACTCAAATTGTTATTGGTAGTTGCACGTAAGTAGTAGTTGTAATAAACATGTTGTCGTCGTATTTATTGTGATTTGCTTTGTTTTTCTGCTTTTCAAACTGATAGAGGAAAATATAATAAAAATTCGAACTACCTTTAAAATGTGTGTTTCGCCATTTAAGGTAAGTAGACTTTACCTTTAAAAATTCATTCAATTTTATTATTATTTTTGAATAATGATTTAATAAACGATTTTGTGTGTTAGTTTGACTTACTGCTACAAGTAAATGAACACACTGCGCTTCGGAAACTAAAGGTTGAATAAAAAGATTTGAATGCAGCAAAGAAACTGGAAGAACATTTAGCTAAATCATGGTATTGATTTTAAAATTGAGTGTTCGAAAACTGGTACTGAATTTTCTTAATTCGAAATTTGGCCAGAACTTTGTCTCTAAGCTCTGCACTCATTGTTTCTAAAACTGCTTAATAATTCTAGAGACATCGCATTTTCAGCAAGCATTTATTGACTCCTAAAAATTTTGGATTTTATTTAAGAATTCAAAAGGCCAAGTATCCCCATTATTCTTCACATCCACTACCTGAGCTTTTCATATTTAATTTTATTGATCAATCTTCCATTTTTTCTATGATTGGTACATATTTTTTATCCTGTCACCAACACCTAATTGAGTTTCAATCGATTTTGTTTGCTTGTTTCAATTGTACCAAGTGCTGGCTAATTTAACTGCCAGGCCTACGATGTCACTTGATATCGATCGCTCGCTCAGTTACATGTAAAGCAATAAAAAAAATTTAAAATATTGTTGTTGCTTTCAATGTTTTCGTTCAAGCGAACGCGCTAGTGGCACTAAATTTGTCTAACTTTTAGTTATTAGCACACCTCGTACTTATCACTTTTGCGCGCCGTGTACTCGTAATACGTGATGGCTGTACCGATTTTTGTATTTATCTGTTTTTTGTTTTTATTTTAGTATTGAATTAACAAGTCGAATAAAATTTTTCCAATAACATCTATCGCATTGATTGTAATGAAAATGAAGATTTTGTGGTTGTCTATACAACCATAAAGATCATGATACTTGTGGCGATGCAGGGCATGAGTAAATGAGTGATGTTCATGATGATCTTTCATCATTTTTGTTTCATGGCTTGGCTGTAAATTTGCTACAAAACCTGAAAGACGCGTGCCATCTGTCAATATTTCTTTTTAAAGTAAATTTCATTTTTTTTTTTTTTTTTGCTTTATTTTAAGTACAATGTTTTCGCCCTACGCTTAAAATTTTGTATAATTTTTTTCGTATTTGTTTCGTTAAAGTTTCCTAGCCACACGTTGGCTGTTGGTTGGCCTTTTTGAAATAAAATAAAAGTGTGCCTTGAGTGCCCACTCACTTGAATAAAATGAAAAATGAAATTATTTAAATTTTTAAGACAAATCAAAAGATGTTTACATATACACACATACGATCTTAATCATCATAATGCAGGTTCAAAAAAAAAAACAAGCAAATATATATATATATATATATATATAACAAGAGGAATCATTAAATTTCTCAAACTTGCAATTAAATGATCATGCAAAGTTATTAATTTGATCAGTGTGAAAAATATTTGCTAAAATTTGAACAGTTTGACAGTGTGATCGAATGAATTCGTGATCGTATGATGTGTGTTTGTTGCTAATTTTTTTAGTCGCCAGTTCGTTCGATCACATATGCCGCAATTCGACCTCAGAAAATGGAAGTTTAAAATGAAATTGTTTTAAAGGAAATTAAATTTGAATTGAAGACTTTTCTTGGGGATTTTTTTTTTAAATAAATTTTTGCCATTTGACATTATTCAAGACGACTTAAGCTGTACAAAAATTTTTAGGTTAGCTTAAGTAGATTGGATAGTTTCTTGTGCTAATATCTTGGGACATACACTTAAGCCAGTATAGGCTTGTTGTGCACTCCATGGTATTTAACCATGAACTGCTTGCCCCTAGGTCTATAGAAACTATATGTCATTCACAAAGTTCCCTAATTTCCTCCAGCATATGCCCCGTAATTGGGTAATGTGTCTGGTAAGGTGCCGCTCCCACGATATCGGGACGATAGTGTCTCTCTCGCTCTACTCACCCCATGCTCTACATGCATCTCCTTCTGCTAATGGCTTGCAAAATGGTATTTAAGCCTGATTAACTGAAATTTAGAAACAAATATTTTATGCGAAATTATGCAGTATGTCTGTTATACCCCTTGTTTGAACAGGGGTTTTCATGTAAAATTGCCTAGTCTTGCACCCATAGCCAGGATTCTCCCACCCCTTGAATTCGTAGTGCTCACACCCCACTCTGACGCCTTTGCGTTGAAGTCACCTGCAATAATCAGGTTCCCTGCTATTGCCAGAGCGGCATCCTCGATACAGTCTAGCTTGGCCTGAAAACCCCCTATGGGATCGCTCGGAGTCCGATACCAGCTGATCACTGTATAGTTTAAGCAGGTGCTATTTTTTTTTTTTTTTTTTTTTTTTTGCATAAGAGTCTCAGTGTTAAGCATTTCGTTTTGATATATCAATTTAATTTTCACATAAAAATCATCATTTTAAAATATGTGAGCGCGTCAAAATGTCTGATCATTCAGTCCCCTTCTTGAGGCAAACATTATGGGAAACACAAACACACACACACACATAAATAAGCATGCACACAAACATGTACATACATGCATTTATATTTATTTATACATTAATGCTTATGTACTTGAAATTGAAAATATGATATTTTTAAAGAATTTAAAAATTTTGGTTCAAAAAATAATAATAATACCTAAATAAAATATATAAAAAAAATGTGCTGAAAATATTTGGCAAATTAAATAAAATGAACAGTTTAATAGCAGTATTATACATACAGATATAAAAACAAAAAATATTCATTATCTTCAGCTAATTAAATGCTGACTGACGTCAAGTCCAGCACAAAATTCCAATTGTACTAAAAATAAACATACGGTTAGAAAAAACAAAATACACACCAGAGCAAGAAAATTAATCTATGTACATATGTACGAGAAAAACATTCCTTGTTTCATTTTTCAAACAACATCTCTGCACTGATCATAAAATTTTTGAACACATGTCCGATACATAAATCCACAATTGCACACGTACAAACGTGTATGTATGTATGTAAGTAGCTCATGCTCGTACAGCCAGTACGACCCAAATGCGAAGAAACAAGGTGAAGGTGAGTAATTTCGAAAACTAATTAAAATTTCACACGTTTGCATGTACTTGCCGCCACTTTTGAGTTTACGAGTCCTAAATTTTGTATCTTTTCACCTGCGACGAGCGCAAGCAAAATAAAAAAAATAAAAATAAACGAAATAGATTTTGAACCAGATCATTAAAAGCATTTTGAAAATAATTCAGAATGTTAAAGTAAGAAGGCTGGGGCGAACTTCAAACACCCTTCATTCACTACAGTGTAATTCATACGTGTGTATTGCTATTGGACATATTTCTTAAAACCTCGATTCATAAGCATATCGACTTTATAAGAAGCGATGTTGCCCTTTTCTTTATTGATCTTTAAATAACATATTTTTAAAATTTGGTTTCAAACTGTCACTTTTTTTTTATTGAATACTAGTTTTTTCTTGGGCGAAAGGTAATTGTTTTTCACAAAAATATTTGAAAATATTGTTACGCTTTACCCTTTCTTCTTTGCTTGCAAACGATGTCAAACACATTCAGCTATTTTATATGCAGTACCTTCACTTCCGTTCACTCTTTATTAATTATTCAACAATGATAAGGCACTCTGTTAAAACACTTTTTCTCTATTATACAACTAATGCCGAAATTCTCACTGCTTAGTGTTGATGGTAGCACATTTAAAAGCAGACTATTCCAACGCACACATCGGGCCACTATTTATGGCACTTTCTAATTCGAGAACCATCTACCATGCTTATACCAATGACTTGAGCGCCATCAACGCACAAATCGAAATCGAAATCGGAAGTTCTAAGACAACAATCTTTGTGCTAAGGCTTAAGATGGTGGCAGCAAGACGCCACTTCTACATTTACAGAAGAGAGATGCACTGAGCTTATGCGGATTAGCTATCTCGTTTTGGCTGCCTTTCATCTCTGCAATCTCTTGACAACCTAAAGTAGTCAGATGATTAACGGTTTAGCTGACGAGGCTACCTTGTTAATTGTATCATGGGTGGCAGTACATTTCGAGATCCTCGTTAGAACAATCGATAGACGGCAGTTTAGTTGAATTGCATAGTAGTGTTTTCTTTGTGACACATAGATGTCGCTTAAACCAGTGCTACTTGTATTAAAAACTATAGCTATAATTTGTAACAATATACATATATGTAGGGTATAATAAAGGACCTTTAGCTCAAGAAAATACTAACCAGCAAAAAAAAGAGGAGAAAGGAGTAGGGAAGTCACTACAGCTAATTGAACAAACTACTTCCAATTTTCAAGGCCAAATAGTTCCATTCGATATCGAATGAACTATCGAGTAAAAACAGTGTTAAATAAAAACACAATAAACACCAAACACACAGCCTAAGCGACGGAATTCGTTCGACCACGAATGTGACGATTTGGCCTCTGAATTTTACATCAGCATGTCACTGGACCCAATAAACACAAATTTTTTGTGAATTCCAATATTGAAATTCCAGTGTGAATCCAAGCTTGAATTACATTTAAAATCCATCCTCTATCCAGTCCGTTTGAAATTGTTAAAAAAACAACAACAAATTTGTTTGAATCATATGTTATTTATGGTAAAAACAGGTTCGGTTCTACTTGCATCTTAGTGTTATTCAAGGCTGGAATTACACTGTACAGGTACTCTTTTGTTCGTCTGTAAATCAATGATTAATTTTGCTGGATTCGCTATTGAATTCAACAGTGTTTCAACAGTAATTCAACACTGGAAATTGGAAATTGTGCCTGCATTTCAAATGTAATTCCACTTGAATTCCAGCCAAAATGTTTATTGGGGAGAAAGAGCTTCGTTTTTGTCAATCCTTAACTTTATAAAAATCACATCAGAGATTCCATCCGACTTTAGAAAATCTAAATTATGGAAATAAAACTATTAATATTTTTCTCAAATAAATTCTCTGAATTCACAACTTAAACTTCTCCTATTTTTTAATATGTAAAATAAAATAGCATATACTAGAGGCAATATTACTAACTTGGTGGCAAAAAAAAAAAAGTGTATTTTTCGGATATATCGCACCTACTCCTGTGAAGCGATTTCAATGAGTTTGTATAGCAAGCATTTTTCCTCTTTAATAAAAACGGTTTTGCAGATTCTTTAATTGCAAATGAAAGCAAAACGCACTCAGCTTTGTAATTTATAGCACTTTACATATCAACACTATATTAATTTTTCAACTCTGCCAACAAAAACCACTTACATTCCAATAATTTCTAAGTCGAGAACCATCTGCAACACCTGATGCCAGTACTATAGGCTTTGGCGCCGCAGTAATTATACCAGCCAATAAAGAAACTAATCTGGAAAGTTCTAAAACCAGCACCACTCTACTGTACCTCATGTAATTTAAATAGCTGCTGGAATTGCTATAAAACGATTTCGTTTTCGTTACATTAGGTACATTAGTGTGGTGTTTGTCTTCGCTAGCAGATGTTGTTTGCCACAGTAGTAATCAACCACTTCTATTGGATTAGCTAAACTAACTGATTAATAAATTTACTAAATTAATAGATTTATAAATTTGTAACAATAGAAAAAGATTGGTACTAGCAAAACATTTCTAATTCAAGTGGTTTTCTGGGAAAACCCACAAACCGACAGGCAGACATCGCTTAATCCACTTCACCATAAACACTGATCCAGTCTATGAGGTCAACAGCCATCATTATGAAAATGACAAACTAAATTACAAATTTATTAACGGGTATACACTTGTGAAGTGTGTAATGAAAATGTGAAAAGCGAGCCCCAGCCCTGGCAACTCATTAAAATCAGAAAACTCTGATTCATCTCTTTAATATTAGAAAATCTCGCATAATTGTATTTTCTGCACAATTAGAAAATATCGACGGACACCTGTGGCTGTATGTATGAGTATTCAAAAATAATTATAATTTTTAAGTGTTTTTTTTTTTTTGAAGCGTTCTTTTTAAACTCGCTGTATACATTAGCAGAGCAATGAAATGACCCTATTACGTTATTGTTTTAAAAATAGTTTGTGAAAATATGCCTAAAATATTTTTTTTCTGGTTTCCAAATAAATAAACAGTGTTTTTGGCGAAAACAAGATTTATTTGTACTAAACATTAATGACGTATTTGGTAGTTTTTCTAAACATACAGATTTACGTAAATTGTTAATGGGAAAATATTGTTTTTCAGAGGAGAAAAATTTGAAGGCGGAAAAAAATAAAAAACCACAACGAGAAATACACATGCAAAACATTTTATATGCAAAATAATATTACTTGCTTTCTCTACAATTGTTCAATTCACAAACTTAACTCTTATTTGATAACGCTCAATAAAATTTAAAAACACAAATCTCTGCATATTAATTTAAGCCCATAATATAAAACACAGCTTTGTCAGTTGATTCTGTTCCGAACAATAAAAAATTAATATTCGAATAATTTATACATTTATATTAAATTACTTTTGCAGGCTCAAGTTCAAATCTTGATTTGTCACTTTTAAATCAATATTAATAAAGTAAAGAATGATAATTCAAAGTAATGTTCATTTAAGAATTTAATAAAACATTAGTTAGAACTTTTTTTCCTTGGAAATAGTCTCAGAAACTATTTCTAATTCAAACTTGTGTCAAATGTTTATAATCGATAATTAAATGCACTAATTGTTTGAGAATCATTTTCGCTTAAGACCAAAATAAACTTAAGACAAAAAGAAAATCTAAAAAAATTTACAAAAAATCTTTTTAAATTTTAAGGAAGTAAAAATCGATCCAGAAAGCCCGAAAAAAATATTAAAAAAAGTTGACTTTTGTTTTAACGGCATTTATGATACTGGCAATAAATATTCGATAAAGAAAAAATAAAAACCAAAATCAAAGATTTTTCTGCAAAATCCTTTATTGGATTAATAAATAATAGCAATAAACCCACTTTATATTCATAACATTTTCAAAAACAGTTCTTGGCTTAAAAATTATTCGTTTATGTATTCGCTTAATATGTAATAGACAATGTAATCGTTAAATTTTTATTTTCAAGTTATTAAAGGGTAAAAAAAAAGAAAAATAGTCAGGAATTTCTTGCAATAAAAATTGTGTTTGATTGATTTTGATCACATAATTTAAATCGTTTGATTTTAATCGATTAATTTTAATTCAATTAAATCATGGCATGTATTTTGCCAGCAAAAATGTATTTCATAAATAATTTATACGTTTATTCTAATCACATTCAAAAATTAGTTTCATATTTAATCGATTATGTATTCGATTAATATTCAACTAACTGTGATTTACTTAGAATTCATTCCACCAACTTTTTTTAGTGATATATTCAAATATTCAAATATGAATTTAATTATTTATTTGCTTTAACAGCCAATTGAAATGTATTAATTTAGGTCCAAAATTGAAGCTTTTTAAAAAATATTTACTGTCTTTTTCAGCTGTCTATATGCCGACGACAGCAAATACCTTTTTAAAAAGGTTCATTTTTGGACCTAAATTGATATATTCAAATATTGAATTTGCCGTATACCATATTCAAAAGTAAATTTTTAACTTAATCGATTATGTATTCGATTAATACTTTACTTATTTATTTGTTTATTTATTTAAGTCAATTCTACACACAAGACTTACAGTCTCTTATTACAGTATAGAATGCTTAGTAACAAAACACTATAATTACATGGATAATAAAATATAAAATGTTTGTTGTATAATTTTTTATTAGTAATTTTTTCCAATATTTAATTAGTCGCATAACATATTAAAAAAAAGTTATTTAAATTTCCCCCGAATATGTATTAATATCTAATCGATTTGCAAACTTGCCACGCCAGTGAAATACTGTTACTAAGTCAAGTACGGATTTTCAGCTTAAAATTTATTCAATAAATTTTTGCTAAATAGTTTATTCGATTTTTTAGTGGCTTAAATTATTTAAAAGTTTATTATATTAGTGGCTGTTTTCACAGTGTACAATTCAAAATTAATGCGGACTTTAACGGCATGTTTGGCAGACAAAAGTTGTCGTTAGAGTAAACGTTAAGTCTTAGTCACACATTGTGAAACGAATCATCACCAATAAATTTTAATATATGAATAAATATCAAGAGTTTATAGAGCAATTATTTTAAGTGTATTAAGCTCTATTGTTTATTAAACAAACTTTGTATAGAGTTTATTGCCACAAACATTTAATAAACTTATAACATTTTCTATATGATTTACATATTTGTCGTAGTAATGAGAAACATATTACAGTGTATTAAAAAAAAGTCTAGTATATCTAAAAGTCTTTTAAATATACTACAGCGAAACCTGAATGCCTATAATGGTATATTTCGTAATACCGCAATTTGTAAGGAATTGCAATATTCCAAAAACGAATATTAGCTAAATTGATTCGTATTTGAACACGCGTTTCAAGTCCAAAGTTTTTTCAATAATTTTTCTAAATAAAATTTCTAACAATATCTATATTTTTTGTTATAATGCCTGCTGTTTTTTTTTTTATTAAACAAGACGTCAGATTTGTTTCGCTTTTGTTAAAATACTACAATAAAAATGTTTGTAAGAGTATTAAAAATACACCATTTGGACTATTTTTGGACTAAGAAATCGTTTGTATTAATAAAGCTTTTGTACATAAATACCTATTGTATATGAAAAATAAAAATAAATAAATGAATTTTTACAGTCGGCTAAAAAGCAAAACAAAAACATGTCATAATATGTGGGCATGACTCGACCGACTTACCGGCAAAAGAAAAAGAAAAAACAAAACAATATTAATTTTATATACAATGTTTTATTTACAAACATCACGCCCTCTGAAAACCATGTAAGACAGCAAAACAATTGTGCTACTTGCAACAGTTTTCACACGTTTCTTGCCACAACAAAATTCTGTTCGTATAATTTCATTTCCATTGTGAACGTTTCTCTCGCAAACTCGTCATAATGGATTACATATGAATATATTTTTGTTTTATTAGATTTTTTTTTCTCTGTCCCAACAACAACTTTGTTTTTTATTATAAAATTGGGTGGGAGGCCTTTTTTTGCAGTATTTCGTAAAAGCTGCAACACATGTTTTGTAGTTGGTTTTTTTTTCTTGCGTTTTGCAAAAAAGCACAAGTAAACAATTTTTTGAATTAACCTAAAATGGTCATGAGCACCCTGGATCAAATACACTCGGAGAAATAT